>BJBW01005375.1:4137-27788 GCA_004320125.1 Scolopax mira | reverse complement strand
GCTGCTCCTCACCAGACTTGTGCTCCAGACCCCTCACCAGCTCCGTTGCCCTTCTCTGGACACGCTCCAGCCCCTCAATGTCTTTCTTAGTGTGAAGAACCCAAAACTGGACACAACCCTCAAGGCAGGGCCTCACCAGTGCCCAGTACGATGCTGGGGCTCGACCACGCATTTATCAGCCATGGAGAGCTGTTGCTGTGTCAGTGGGTTGTCCCCTTTGGTAGCAGTGAAACGCAATTTTCTTCCAAAGGTCTTGCATTTCAAGTGTGGGAACAACCCAAACGCAGGGACTGACTCACTCTTTGCTGTTACATGGAAGGATGTTTTCAATCCCATCTAAAGTAAATGGCTGACAAAGACTCAGGTAATTTTTTTTAGCAAGAAACCATTTCAGCCTTCTCTGGGAATGCCTGTCCAGAAATGAAGTTGAAACTTTATTAGCTCTGAACTGACTCTAGATGTGTTTTTTAAATTGTTTTTCCTGCCAGCACATTGTCAACCATAATTATTTGTGCTGGTTAGAAGGACCTATGACTGCCCATCCACGGATAAACTCGGCGGAGGTAACGCATCAGTGAAGGTCCCTTCCAACTTAGACAATTCTATGATTCTATGATTTTACGAAGAAGTATGTCAGGTTTGTCCTCCATCCACTCATTCCCAGTATAACTCCCACTTTCTCTCCCCCAAACCAGCTCATCCTGCTGGGGAACAGCAACGTGGAGGCAGCAGTGACAGCCTCTCCACCCGGTGCTCAGTGCAGGCCACCCTCCGAGCCATGGCCACAAAAAGGTGATGACATTGGCTTCACATATAAAGGTACAAAGATGTGTGATGTACTGGGTATGGTCTTCAATGTATTCAGCAATGACCTGGATGAGGGGACAGAGCAGTGACACAAAACTGGGAGGAGTGGCTGGCTCACCAGGAAGCTGTGCTGCCATTCAACCACATCTGGACAGGCTGGAGAGTTGGGTGGTGAGAAACCTGATGAAATTCAACAAGGGCCAGTGTAGGGTACTGCACCAGTGCAGGTTGGGGGTGATCTGCTGGAGGGCAGCTCTGGAGAGAAAGAGACCTTGGACTCCTGGTGGACAACAGGATGACCATCAGCCAGCAATGGGCTGACCAACGGTCTCCTAAGGTGCATTAAGAAAAGCATGGCCAGCAGGTCAAAGGAGGTCATCCTGCCCCTCTGCTGTGCCCTGGTGAAGCCACATCTGGAGTCCTGTGTCCAGTTCTGGGCCCCGCAGTTCAAGAAGGACAGGGAACAGCTGGAGAGGGGACAGCAGAGGGCTATGAACATGATCAAGGGACAGGAGCATCTCTCTGATGAGGAAAGGCTGAGAGATCTGGGGCTGATCAGCCTGGAGAAGAGAAGGCTGAGGGGGGACCCCATCAATGTTGAACAATATCTAAAGGGTGGGTGTCAGGAGGATGGAACCGGTCTTTTTCCAGTGGTGCTCAGTGACAGGACAAGAGGGAATGGGCACAAACTGGAACATAAGAAGTTCCATCTAAACATGAGGAGGAACTTCTTCACTTTGAGGGTGGCAGAGCCCTGGCAGAGGCTGCCCAGAGAGGTGGTGGAGTCTCTTTCTCTGGAAACATTCAAACCCTCCTGGACACGTTCCTGTGGGACCTGGGTGACCCTGCTCTGTCAGGGGGTTGGACTGGATGATCTCCAGAGGTCCCTTCCAACCCCAGATCATTCTGTGATTCTGTAATGTTTTGTAAGATAGAAACCTAGGAAGGAATTTACAAGAAAAGAATGCAGGCGAGGGGTCAGGAATTGCTGTCCCAGACACGTTATGACCTGAAAACAAAGGAGTCTAAATAATAACCAGTGAGATGCCAAATAACACAGTCTTTAAATGACCTGGATGGTGGATGCCCCCACTACTAATACCATCCTTCCACCTCTGCTCCCCCCTCCCTACGTGCACGTGCACGTACCCACGTGTAAAACCTCATCTGATTTACAACTGCGGCCTCTGTTGAGAAGAACCCTCCTCCCCCAAAAAAACCTCAAGATCTTATTCTCCATCTTTTTGAAACATACAAGCTCCAAAACAGTGTGTTACAAGAGCAGGTCACTTCGCCCTAGAATAAGGTTATGAACTTGATACCCCAGATCCAGAAACGAGACCGCAGTGAAACGAGGTGATGTGTTGTTTATGTGAAAGGATATTCGTACTAGATACCTGATTTATTTATTTTTTTATTCTATAATCAGTCCTAATAGATCGTTATCAAGCTAAAGTAAACCTCTTAAATGCTCGATTTGGGCGCGTGTAAATGAAGCTGTGCAGAAAGGCCTGGGGATAGAATGAAGTTTATGGGATTGTAAGTGAGCCCTGTTTATAAAGCTGTTTGGAAATGAAACAAAGAGCAGCTCGTGGCTCATTCTGGACACACCATCATCCCTAAGAAGCAGCCTGGGACACCACGTGCCCAGGATTTCCCAGATCAGAAGGATGAAAACACATCATTCCTGCATTTCAATCCAAACAGGGCTTCTTCTAGTAAATAGTTTTGAAACATACTGGAACAGAACATGCTCGAAGCCTTAAAGAATAGGAGATTGCAGAATCAGAGAACACCGGGTCGGAAGGGACCTCACGGATCATCTGGTGCCACCTTTCTTGGCCAAAGCGCCGTCCAACCAAGAGCACACGAATCCAGTTCAGTTTGTGTCAGGAAGTAAAATGTTAGTGAGAAATTCCGTATTATGTTTTAATAGAGCTGATTTGTGCCCCCTCCCCTCCTGCCTTTTTTTTTTTCCTTTGGACGGAACATTTTATGGATATCAGAAATTATTGGGGCTATTTTGCAGTCTCCTTCAGATTTCTTTCAGATTGTGAAAAAATACTCCATGTTTATTACTCCACGTGCTTATGCATGTGTATAAGTGTTTGATAGAGAATTAATGTCATAAATTTACTATCTGAAGATCAAAGATTTGGTTTAGAATCCCAGTTGGTGGCTACGGAGTGGATCATATGGTGTTTAAAAGAAAGTAAATGCACTACATTTTTATCTGCAGTCTTGAGCAGCAGCAAACCCTTCCAGGCACTAATCTGTCTTTTTATGACCCATTCTTTCAGCCCTAGGAAATGACTTTTTTCTCTTATTTCATATTCATAAGCTAAGCAGCTCTCCAGGGTTGCTGTGAGAGCGATGAGGAAAATCACCAAAACAAACCATTCTGGGTGACACGGCTGGTTTTGTCATTAGGGTTTGCACCTGTTGGAGCCTTGCGCCGAAATTCAGTCCTGATTCAAACTAGAGAAAAAAATTTTGCCACAAATGCAGGTCGATGGGGTTGGGATCGGGGAGTTGGAAGAAAGATGAGTCTTATTTATCCTTAGAAAATTTACCTCAGCCTAGAAAAAACATCTGTTAGCCTCCTATTTAATATCCATCGGTATGTCTTTATTAGTAGGCATGCTCTTTGAAAAGGTCTTTAAAATATATGGATCTACCTATACATGCTCAAACACACCTACGTATAGATAAACATGAAGAGCTTGAATCATAGGTCAAAATGGTTAAGAATGTCTATTTTTGCCTCTCCTTCTCAATAAGCAAAGCACAGGCTACAGGGAGGAAATTTTAAATTGTATTTATTACAAGGGAATCATGAAAAAAATTTTTTTACTGACCATTTTTAAGTTGTAAGTTCAATAGCGCTGTTGAAAGAAACACAGATTTAGCAGCAAGTGCTTGGCAAAACTGATCACAGAGGGTTGTCCCCCAGCTGGAGTTTGGAGCCTCCCTGGTGAACACTGGCAGCTCTGGGGGCTTTCCCCACTCCCCTTCCTGAGGTGTCAGGGCTTTGCCCCTGGGGTTTCTCTCCCACATGTTCAATAATAGCCTGGAACCAGGAGAAAATGGGTTCATGGTGAGATCTTGAGGGCAATGGACACAATTTGAAGGTTGCTTCTCAAAGAGAGAGCTCAGCAGGCTGGCTGTGGGCCATGGGGTCTGTGACTTGCCCAATGTCCCCTTGGGTCACCCACCATGCCTCCAAACCCAAGGAAGTTCATAAACGTCCCTGGGCATCCAAAAGTGCAGGTCCAGGACTGGGAGCAGAGGTGGGTCTGGGCTCCAGACCCTTGCACCTGCAGAGGGAAAAGTAGGAGCAATGACCTCACAGCATCTTCCACAGACAGTCTAAAACGTGTCCTTCTGCACAAAAAATGCAGACAAACAGAACATGAATCATAGAATGGTTCAGGTTGGAAGGGACCTTAAAGACCATCCAGTTCCAACCCCCTGCCCTGGGCAGGGACACCTGCCACCAGACCAGGTTGCTCCAAGCCCCATCCAACCTGGCCTTGAACCCCTCCAGGGATGGGGCAACCTCTTCCAGGGTCTCACCACCCTCACAGCAAAGAATTTCCTGAAGCAAGAGCCTTGTTGGCAGGACAAACGGAGCTTGCCGTATATCCTAAAAAGGCTTTGTTTTTATTTTTTTCCCTTTGGCAAACAAAATTTAGCATTGCAAGCTGAATGCGTTTTTTCTGGGGTGAAAAACTGCATCTCCTGTCTGAAAAAGGAACTTTCTGGCTTAAAAAAGTGGGTTTTTTCCTCTCTCCCTTGCTGGCACGTTCCGCCATGCTAACAGCTTGAGCTAATATTTAATTGGGTAAATAGAATATTAGTGTTAAAGCAGGAGGGGCTGGTCAAGCATTCCTGCCTCAGGACAACCTCTCAGGAGCTCTGACCAGAAAGGAAATACCGCTGCATGTGGGCAAATGAAAAACGAGATGTTTTATACGCAATATTATTTATTGTTCTATTTGAAGTTTGGATAACAATTGTGAACCCTGCGTGTGCCTACATGTGCATGCACTTAAAATAGTTAATGAAATCTGGATGCAAATGCCGCTGCCCATCTCCTTCTCTATATATAGTGGTCCCAGCCAAGACACAGCCCTCAGGTTTTTCCAGACCTGGAGCGAGATCCAAATGTCGTGGCTCGTGCCCACCCCTCCTTCGTTTCAAGGAACTCATTCATCAGCGGTGTGGACGTTTCCCTGGACTTTATTTCAGCTGCCAGAGATTTTTTTGGCCTTTTACAATAAGACTAATTGCGGCGCATGGGAGCCCCAAACGAACGAAGACGCTTCTCTGCTTTAAAATTAGTAGCTGTGACTGCCAAAGGGACAGGCAGGAATATTCCGGAGGGCAGGCAGAAAGCTCGCTGGGAGTTTCCAAGGCCACACCACCGAGGGCTGACTTTTTCAACTTAACGAATCAGGTTTTCCAAAATACTTGTCTTCCTATTATTCCTGCGGGGCGCTGCAGCCAAGCAGAGGGAGCAATTCCTGGCCTGAACCGCTCCATTTCCCCTCTGACGAGCTTTCATCTCTCTCTCTCACTGCACAGCACAAGCCTTTTCTTGCCTGTTTTGAATATCGGCTCCTCGGCTAATAAAATTTTACAAGTGATTTTTGAAAACAAACAATACTATATTATCCTTTTTTTTAAAAAAAAAAAAGAAAAAGAAAAAACCAACTCGTGAAATAAATATTCCATCAAAGAGACTTTTATGTTTCACAGTGGCAGTTCTCAAATGACCAGCGTGGTATCATGTTCAAAACAGGGCACGGTCCATTTTTACAGTAGATTTACTCAATCACAGTTACTAATTGGATTAGTGCTGCTTTTATGTCTGACAAATTTTTAAAAGTTGGGGGTCATTAAAGCGCTCGCACGTAGAGAGCCTGTGGTGCTGGGTTTTCCAAGTTAACCATTTCTGCTTTGAAACAAATCAGCCATATATATATTATTTTATTATTATTTTATTGTATTTTTTAACACGTGTGGAAGCTCAGTTGCTCTTTTAGGTTGCATTTATGCCACCAAGCGTTTAAATCCATTGCTCAACTTGGCAAAGCACATGCTTATGTGTGGAGTTGAGGGAGAACATCAGTTTAAGAGGTAGGAGAAGCTGAGTACTTGGGAGGGACTCATGCCTGCTATGATCCAAAAGGAAAACATTTACTGACGCCTATTTTCCTTAACCATATGCAAGAGCTAACCCTTACCAGCTGAATCATGCCTTTTGCTATTACTCAGTCACAACTGCTAATTCTAATAAAAATATATTAGCTGTCATGAGCTCGCACGTGATTTCTCAAAGAAGTTAAGAAGAAACTATACATGTACCTCCAAAGGGAGAATTTGGCCACCAAAAGGCTAAGTTTTGCTCAAGAGGCTGGATTCCAGGGAAGATTCTACAAGATATTCTACAAAAGGATCTATAAGATATTGCAGATCTTGTAGAAGTATAAAACAGGCCTTGTTTGGATGCTGGGTCACTATCTCCTACTTGAGCTGCTCTCATGAACCGCACAGGAAAACCACCAGACACCTTTAACTCCTAGAACTACAAAAGGGGCCAACACCTCTATTGCACAGTTGGCTTAAAGCTCAAGTAGAATGAGCCCTGTGTCAAAAAGGAACCAGACAAAGCAGACAAAAAGGGCACAAAATGAAGCCTGATCCTTCATTTCTACTGGAACTTCCCTCCCGGAGCTGGAGGAGGAGCAGAGGGCACAGGGTAACAATTCCAACACCTATTGCAGCACTAGAATGGCAGGAGTGGTTCTCACTGGCTCGTTGCTGAACAGGCAGAAAAGGCACATAAAATTGGTCCAAAACTTAGAAAACATTTCGGGTGTCACGCAGCACCGAAAGCACCTGAAAGCATCTGTCTTTTCTTGAAAGTCAAGTCTGTTTTAGCTTTAAAAGGTTGTCACCCAAAGGCTGTCTTGCTAAATTGGCCACAGAGGTTGGTATCTGGGAACGGTTCCACCGGTGCCCCACCTAAACACATGCAAACAAGAAGTTCTCACCCAGCCATTGAACCACCTCTGTTTGCTCTAGTTTAGTAACTCTGGAGACTATAAGCAAAGATTAGATTTCTCAATGGATAAAGAAAAATAAGGTACTTTCTTTCTTTCTTTATTTATTTTAAACACGAATCGATTTTGCCAAAAGGATTTCAGCAGAAACAGACGTAGTAGAACACAAAATAACTAAAGCAGAAAGGGAGTGAAATCCAGCCTGTGTTTGGAGATGCTCTCTATAAATACTGACTTCATGAGAAAGCGGAGGGGGTTAGCATCAGCCAAGTACGGATCAGGAAATGATCAAATTCAATTTACACACCGAAGCTGAGGCTCCGTCCCCCGGGTACGTGCGTCACGGCGAGATTTTTGATATTCATATCATATGTCATTTTCCAAACAATAAAGTTCAGTAGCAGACATCTTTTTAAAAAAACTTAATTCGCATATATATAAATATGTATTCAAGAGTCTTGCTGCCCCTGTCTCAACTCTCGTCTCTGGAAGGGAGAATTGAAATGAAAATAAAGCCTAAAAAGCTGAGGTCTCCTCGGGAAGACTGTAATGCTCTGTTGATCTGTAGAGTAATCATAGTATATAAATATAAATCTAGCTTGTTAACAGAGCTATTAGCTACTCCAAGGAGGAAATTATTAATGCAATTCTCTCTGCTTTTTTGTGGTCAGGGAGCAGTTCCGTGTCTTCTCAGTGGAAAGCAGGAGAGGAGTCTTTCCTTTGTTCTACCCAAAGGAGGGGTTCTTGTTAACTCCTCAAGTCTCAGAGCTGAAGGCTATCTGACACCTTCAGAGGTTGTGCAACTGCCTGTAATTCCTCAGCACTTCACAAACTACCACCAAGAAACCTCATGAGTGCAACACACTGACAGAGTTGGGCAACTTTGAAGGAGTAATAATGTTTAAGGAGTAATAATGTCAAATAATAACATAAGGCTGCTACTGTGAAGACCCTGTAAATTATTGTATACAATGTGAATAATATAATAGATATTATAATATCATAATATCCTATTGTAATGGAAGGGTCTTCTAGCAAAATTAAGAGTGAATGAAGTTTTAGCATTTATAAGCAAAGGCAATGGTTGAATTAACAGATAACCTCAATTAGAAAATAATATTTTCTTCACTTTCCTCTGTGAGACAAGGTCCTCTTAAACTTCCAGAGTAATCAAAGGAGACCTAGTCAATAGAGTCAATAAATTATAGAATGGTTCAGGTTGGAAAGGACCTTCAAGATCACCCAGTTCCAAACCCCTGCCCTGGGCAGGGACACCTCCCACCAGACCAGGTTGCTCCAAGCCCCATCCAGCCTGGCCTTGAACCCCTCCAGGGATGGGGCAGCCACAGCTTCTCTGGGCAACCTCTGACAGGGTCTCACCACCCTCACAGGAAAGAAATTTGACCTGAGATCTCATCTCAATCTCCCCTCTTTCAGTTTAAAACCATTCTCCCTCATCCTATGGCTCCCCTCCCTGATCAAGAGTCCCTCCCCATCTCTCCTGGAGCCCCTTTAGGGACTGGAAGGGGCTCTAAGGTCTTCCTGGAGCCTTCTCTTCTCCAGGCTGAACATCTCCAACTCTCTCAGCCTGTCCTCACAGCAGAGGGGCTCCAGTCCTCTGAGCATCTTCATGGCCCTAAGCCAAGAGAGAAATTCACCTTATCCTAAGATAAATAAATAAAAGAGTCATTCCCTCTGCTAAAGAGAGATGTCCAGAGCTGTTTGAGATGATCTAGGATACTCAGAACAGAACCAGGGGAGGCTGGGCACAAGACCTACAGAAAATCTTTGCCCTTCAAAAGGAGGAAGCGGTCACCAGGTGAAATATGCTGGGGCATCAAAAAGGTCACTAGACACACATAATTAGGCAACTAAATCCCATCTGTTCTGGACAGGCAATTGAAGAGCTGTCTATGGAGTTCTACATGTACAGACTAGACAGCTAGTGCACACAGGCCTTCACTGCTAAATTTAGGAAGGCACCCAAATCCCACACTGGACCAGCTACATGTTCCTAGCTACAAGAATGGGTGGCCACATACTTCCAATTACCTGAGTTACATGGGACACCAAGAGCAGAGCAGAGGATAATCTTACAAGCAGTCATTTGCCAAACACTGTGCAACGATGACCCTCAGAGAAGAAAAACATTAAAATCACTAATTACGCATTTCGTGTCTGTAAATTCTTGGCACGTTACTAGTCACATTGTCCCAGTTTATTTATCCTTCTCAAGCAAAAAACCAAACAACCACAAATCCCCAGGTCTATGACAAGACGACACTAATAGCATTCATCTCTTCCCAGAAACAGATGGGGTAAAAGTATTGCCAGCAGAAGTTGGCGATAAAGAGGGTCAGACAATTTGGGGATAAAGAATTACCACGGGAAGGACCCCACTCCTGGTTCATTTGTGAGGCTGTCTGTAACTCAGACCATCAAGCCCCACAGTAGCACAACATTTTTCCATCAGCAGGTCAGGGGGAAAGGCATATTTCATGCTCACGTTGCTGACCCAGACCTCTGGCCGAAAGGGAGTGATATTGATGCGCTCTGGAGCGGGTTTATCAGACTCTTAATCAGAAAGCCATTAGCCTGACACAAAGGGTCAAAGCAGGGAGCATAAAATGCACTGATAGAAGAGGGATTCACGTGATTTCCAGAAAAGGCTTGGAAAAAAAGAGAGTCTGTGGCACTTCCTCTAATTATTTTTATTGCCGTGTTGGACTTCAAAACAGCAGCTCAGGAAAAGAAACAGGAAGGTAAAGCCTTGATCCCACTGAAATCAACGGGAATTTTATTACTGACCTCAGTGGGACAAAGCTTGACTTATTCCTAAGTTTAAAAGAGTTACCTGCTTGGCTTGAGCACACAAATATCGCAAGATGGGCAGAGATTTCAGGGAGATTGAGAAATCTCCCTCTGATTTCCTCTGCAAACCAGAGGCTATGAAATCCAAAAACATGGACTCAGGTCTTTCCTGCTAGGTACGCTTCCCTGGAGTCTGCCAGAGCCCTGTCTGCACAAATTGGCTTTAATTGCCCTGAGCAGCCCCACCTGGAACCCCCCACCACACCTTCTGTCCACGGGGAGGGTCAGGATGCCCATTTAAGTTCAGCCCTGAGGTGTTGACTGATTTTCCTGGAGAGATAGTAGGTCTGTGTGGTGGATGTCTGGCTTTCTCTTCTACCTCCGTCTCCTGGATGGACATCTCCTGGGCAGTAGCCTCATCTTGTCTCCAGTGTTCTTGACTGGAGTCCTTGGCTGGATTTTGGAACCAAAGAATTTCTTTGGCTTGTTAGAAACGGCCATTTGAAGCTGTCATCACCAGCAGGACCCTGTTCAGGTACCGTGGGACTGTGGCTTTGTTTGGGAAGGTCACTGTCTGTGCTGTGGCCACCCTCAGCTCCTCACTTACCCACCCTGTTCTAGCTGCTCCCTGGTAATGTCCCCCAGACACTAAGTGCTCAGTGGGAGCTGATGCCACTGAGAATAGAACACCGTGAAGGTAAGAAATCTGGCATTCAGGAAGGAAAACACGATGGGGAAAACCGTTGTTAATTCTTTTTAGTCATCTATCAAATAAGTTTGTGTTTTGGAACAGGCACATCTGTTTTAATTGATGTGTCCCTCTCATACCACAAAAGATAAGCAAATATGAGGTGATTAATTCCTTATTTTTTTTGTGTCAATAGCAAATTTGTAGACCTGTAGTATATCACCTTTCCGTTCACTCTAAAGAGTTTTGACATAGTATGTTCTTTTCTGTGAAAGTTATGAAATAGCTTTGATCATGCTTGTTTCCCAACTGGTATCTTCTGTAATCATGGAATTGTCAGAGTTGGAAGGGACCTCTAGAGACCATCTAATCCAACTCTCCTGCTAAAGCAGGAACACCCAGAGCACATCCCTCAGGGCTGCATCCAGGTGAGGCTTGAAGATCCCCAGAGAAGGAGACTCCACAACCTCCCTGGGCAGCCTGTTCAGGGCTCCGTCACTCTCACCCTAAAGTTTTTCCTCATATTTGAATGGAACTTCCCATGTTCCATCTTGAGCCTGTTGCCCCTTGTTCTATCACTGGAAACTACTGAAAAGAGTCCGACTCCAACATCCTTCAACCCACCCTTTAGATACTTTTAAACATAAATAAGGTCTCCCCTCAGCCTTCCCTTGTCCAGGCTAAAGAGTCCCAGCTCCTTGAGCCTTTCCTTGTAAGGGAGGTGCTATATATCATACTATAATCTTCTCCTGAGATGGGGAAATAAGACCCACATATGGGGAAACAAGAACAGCACATTGTGGAGTTGTAGTGTGACAAAATGTTGCTGCAAAAACAATCCCTTTCACAAAAGTGTTGAGAAACAAAATGCTACCTCAGTTTGGAGTTCAAGGGCTCTTCTGGCTTAAAGAGAGGCCAGGCCTACAGTTCATCTACCAAGGCAGGGGATTTACTCAGCATCACAAGGAATTTTAACCAACTTAAACTGCCATATCTTAAATAATTTTTCCATTCAATCAAACAGTTGATCAAACCCTTGACCTGATGGAACAAGTCTTGGGTAACAGGGGATTGAAATATTCTTTTGTAATAATCCAGAGATTCCTACCTAATCCTAGAACAATTAGAATTCTTCAGGTAAATCCAAACATATCGGCCTACATTTTTGAACCTAACCTTTACTGTGTTGAGTAGGTAGAACTCCCTACTGCTAGAACTTCTCTGACTACTTGCTGACCCTACTGAAGTTCTCATCTGGGGGTGCTGGGGCAATTTAACCACAGAATTTAAATGAAAGCTAACAATTCCTTATCCCACATTCTAACTGACATAAGTAACACTGAGGCCACTTTTTCCATGTGGTAAATGCTCTTAAAAAAATTAATGTTCAGTTTCCTGTTACTTGACCTTTTTCAGGCTGACAGTGGTTAAATGAAGAGGCTGACTTGATGGGACAGGGTGGGTTGAAAATGTGCTGTTACCTTTGTTGTAAACTTTGTTGTTGTTGTGGATAAAAAGAGAAATTCTACCCCTGGCACTGTCAACCTCCCACCTTTGCAAGCCAAGGGAAGAAAAAAAAATCCTTGAAAGTCAGAAGGGGACTAGAGAGTAGAATGGAGTGATACAAAATGTTGCTAAAAAGATTTAGTCTGTGAAATTATTTTGGCCCCTCAATTACATTCTTTTCTTTAATGATCACTTAGGCAATTAAATCTCCAAAATGGATAATGTTTTCTTCACAAACTGAGCTTCTGACATTATTACTGTGCAAGGAAATCATCATACCTCACCCTGATTGATGTCTCTTTGAAAGATCACGAAGTTCTTTTAGTAATGCTGCAAAAAATGCACATTTTCTAATGAAAACTGTTTTCCAAATGAAAGTAGTGCCTAGATAAAGACAACCGGCTGGGCAATGAATGCTAGAACTGCTGATTAATAGTTTATGCATGAAGTAGATTAGTTGGTAGGCAACAGACCAAGGATGTCAAGGAAGGATTAGGAAAATGAAAAGCAGCCCCCACACTTATGGTTGCTTCTCCAGTAAACAGCGTTGCCCCTCCCAGCACGGCAACAACCATCTGTTTTCATAATATATATGAATATATATTGTGGTGCTTCTCGTTATTTTTGTTAGTATCATGTTTGCCCATGTTTGTCACACTAGAAGGCATCATTGTCAGAGCTGCTCTTTTTGCAAGCATCTTGCCTAGAGTAATTGGGGTAAAACGCTAAAAAAAAATGCAGATTATACATATATATATGCCAGGCTATAGGAACATACAGTTAAGTTTAAAAGAGAAGTCAAGAGACCCAAACCAGCCCATCTGCATGGATCTCAGCAGCAGCCCAGAGGACCTCACTCCCTTTTACATGGCACCACCTCCACGCTAACGAACTCTTGGGGCCCAAGATGCTCCCTAAGTAGGTTCCCATGGTTCACCTCTTCATGCCTTCCTTCAGCAGGATTTAGACCTGTCCCCATGTTCCTGCCTTCGCAGTGTGGGCAGTTCTGCAGCTTGTGTGGACACCCACGAGCAACGAAGACGTGACTCTTCAGCCTTACTCTATAGGAAACAGCAATCTTAAGAAGGGTCATAGAATGGTTCGGGTTGGAAGGGACCTTCAAGATCACTGAGTTCCAACCTCCTGCCGTGGGCAGAGACACCTCCCACCAGACCAGGTTGCCCAAAGCCCAATCCTATGGTATAAGTCCCAGACCTATGGTATAAGAACAATATTTAGGACATATTTTCCACAAACAATATAAATGAGGAAGACTATATCAGGGTTCTCCTCTAATATTTAGGTATTGAGAGCCTTGTAAAAGCTACAGCTTTTTTCTGGCAACTGGGTCCATGTTATGTTTCCCAACTCTACCTAGAAACTCCAAGTACTGTAGCCTGCTCACAGGTCACAATGCTATCTTAGGGTCTGGGGGCTTTCCATGCTATGCTTCGTTTTTCAGGTTCTCACAGCTCAAGATTCCAAACTACAATTAAATTCATCATGTGACAACCTCTGACAATAATGAAATATAGACAGAAATTGCGTATTTTACCTCATTTTCACTGGTTATTCAAAATATCCAGCAGAAGACGCAAAGATCAGAGGACTGGAACACCTCTACTGTGAGGACAGGCTGAGAGAGTTGGGGGTGTTCAGCCTGGAGAAGAGAAGGCTCCAGGGAGAACTTAGAGCCCCTTCCAGTCCCTAAAGGGGCTCCAGGAGAGATGGGGAGGGACTCCTGATCAGGGAGGGGAGCCATAGGATGAGGGGGAAGGGTTTTAACCTGAAAGAGGGGAGATTTAGATGAGATCTGAGGAAGAAATTCTTTGCTGTGAGGGTGGATGAGACCCTGGCAGAGGTTGCCCGGAGAAGCTGTGGCTGCCCCATCCCTGGAGGGGTTCAAGGCCAGGCTGGATGGGGCTTGGGGCAACCTGGTCTGGTGGGAGGTGTCCCTGCCCAGAGCAGGGGAATTTGAAATCTTTAGGGTCTCTTGTAAACCAAACCATTCTATGAATCTATATGTGTGATTATATTATGTGATAAGAATTATTTTATTTTTTCGAAAGACTTTACTGCTTTTCTATAGTTTCAAAAATTCCCCAAATGTAATCCTGTTACAGCTGCAACATACAGCAATATTGCTGGCTCAGAACCCACGTTGCTGTCTGAAAAATATTTCCTCTTCAATTATTGCCAGTATCCCTCCAAGATTATCATCATCAAAATTAGGGGGTTTTAAAGGTTCCTATTTTTGTCTTGTTTGTTGACCTGCAGATGACTTGACGCCACTTCTGTCTGTCCAGCTGTAGTATACTGACTCCTGAGTGTTAGTAGGCCAGCTGTCCCCTGATGTTCTGATGACTGAAGACAACTGCTTGTAGCTGGGGGAAATCTGGATGGATATGAAAGAAGGCAGAAGAGCAAATGAAGACCTTTGTGTTTGTTTATTTAAGCCACTAATCCAAACACACTTGCATTTGATTATAGATCAAAGAATGGTCAGCAGCAGCAACTAGCATGTTCCAACGTAGTATGTCTTATCTCAACAGGCTCTAGTTGGCCCTGCTTCAGTGAGGGATGTTGGACCAGACGACCTCCAGAGGTCCCCTTCATCTTCAACCATTCTGTGACTGTGACCCATCTGGACAGAAAGAGAAGAAGTCGTAAGTGAGTAATAAAAATTATGTCAGTAATAAAAAAAACAAGTGCAGCAATGGCATTGGTGTAGGCATTGGAGGATTGAGAGAGCACATAAAAGCATGAAGGGGCAGGACAAGGCCTGGGAAAATGAGGACGAACCCACAGAAGCAGTAGAATGCCTGCAATGGGAGGAAAAGGTGTTACAGGATCTCTGGCATAGAGAAGGGTGGACTCTAGAAGATTCCTCATCTGAAAGAAAAGGGGAGGCTGCACAGCATCCTAACATGTGAGGATGGGACACTGACACACCAAGCAAAAAGATATGGAAAAGTAGTCCATGTATCCACAATAATCAGGTTTGCAGAAGCAAGGGGACCATGTCACACTCAAATTATCTTCAGATCTGCTGCACTTCACCCCTGCTGCATAGGAACCTCTCTTCAAGTTGCTTCTCTGACTGCACAGCCAGGCTTTCCTCCTGCGCAAGAGCTGGGCTTATGCCCTCTTCCATGGGTACAAGCCATGGACTAGTGGAAGTTGAGCTGAATACTGGGCTGCTCCATGCTGGAACAGGGCAGGGACTAACCTGTCTCTTCTTCCTCTCTCCTCCACATCTTGCTCCCACTTAAGTTGTATCCAAAATCCTGTTGCCATTTGGTCTTCCCATGCATAGACTGCCCAGGCATCATGCAAAAGTGCTCATCAGAGACCAGCAGCAGCAGAACAAACTCCTGAATCACCAGACAGACCTTAATACAAAATGAAGGAATGAGGGACAAGGTATGGGCAAGCATCTTTGAAAACATTTTCTAGTTGCTTGGGATTTCAAGATATACCATGCTAGACGATGTAAGTTGTCTGTGGTGTCTTCTCAAGACATGCTCCAGCTGCCGGATGACAGGACAATGGTGAATTGCATGAACCTGCTTCTAGGGCTCAGTAGGAGAGTAGAGTCTTCCAAAATTTATGAAACAAGCCTTTGTCTTGTTTCGTTTTAGCATGCTAACATATTGAATTGAATTGACCAGTTTCTTCCTTTGAGCAACACTTATCAACTTCCTGAGATCAGCTACAGTAAACTGTATCAGCAACCACGGATTCTCTATAATCTACTGCTGAGAAAACCCTTTGTTTTTAAATAAGAATTCAGAGGGAGGTCTTAAATCACGTAAAATCCTTGGCTTGGTGTATGGTTGTCTGACACATACATAAGATATCAATGGCACAATATTGTTGACACTTTTGTGAGCAGTGAATAAATTGCTGCTTTGACAGTTGTGCATTTGCACATTTTACTGATAAATGGAAGCGGGAAGTGGAAGACTTAGTATTTTAGTGGGGATTCTGCTGCTTTCTTCCTAAGTGGTTGAGCTGAAAACTCACTCCCATCCTTTCTCAAAACACCCAAGAGTAAGTAGCCATTAACCAGCAAACGAGGGGCCACCAGACTTCCATGTGGGGTTTGGTCACTGCTGAACCTCAGAGGCCCAGCTCTCTTTGGTGGAGCAAAAACAATTACTGCCCATGACCAGGCCTGCAAGTTATTAATTTCTATTCTCCCATCCACAATCCTTCATTAGCAGTGGGGAAAAAAAAAAAAATCAAATCCTAAATACATACATGTAAACATTATTGTTTTGGCTGGGACAATGTAAGTGAGAGAAGGCTTTTTGGCTTTTCGTTTCTTTTCTTTCAAAGGCAGGCATAAATTAGTTGCTGATAACTACAATTGTTGTTCAAACCTGGTTATAATTATAGGCATTAACTCCTTAATTATAATTTTATATTCATTTTTTTCACACAAAACTCGTTCTTGCTTGAAACTGCTTTTCATAAAATTCCCCAGACTGTTTAACAGAACACAGTAGAAATGGACACACAACTTGAAAAATAATTTTGCTCGTATTACACTCGTTTAAAAAGCTGTTGATTACAACACCTGCTTGCCAAAGAGCAAGCTCATTAGCTTATGCAAATGCTGCTAGTCTCACATAAGAAGCTGTTTATAAGGGGGCTTCTTCCATATTAGGTGGCCTACCCTGTTTCCCCTTGTGTTTAGGCAATTGTGCTGTTCAGCTGTGTAGACTTGAAGAGCATGCTCAGGTAAGGTCATGTAGTCAGAGCCGTGGCAGAGAACCCAGGGAGAATTCACAAGGAGTAAGTTCCTTCCACTTTCTTCCTCAAGTCAGAAAATGTCATAGGGACCAATCAGCTGTTTGCCTTTAAGCAAAACCTGATAGAAGTTGGTAAGTGTTTAACTTTAAAATACGTGAGGTGGTTGCTGACTACACCAAAGAGGTTAAGTTTCAGAGGAAGGCTACTTACTTCATCATGTTGCTCAGAAATGACCCAAAGGCATTAATAAAGAGGTCTGAAATGCTAAACGTGAGCCATTCTGCAGAAGCAGCCAATGAGATTCAAAGGATCTCAGTATCTCAGAAGACTGTGTCTATAGGAGAAAGAAGATGCACTCCCAGCATTCAGTTTTTAGCTTTTTAGTCATTGAAATAGCCAACCAATACCCTTATGGAGACATTCTGAGGAAAGATCCTGACTGACAATGTGCTGAGGTTCTGCTACATTTGATAGAATTACTGTGCAAAGGCTCAGTTACATCACCTAATTTTACATCCTGAAATTTTACATCCTGTTGATGTTCCTTCTGCAGTCAATGGGAAAGGGGACCTCTAAAGGAAGATTCACCACATTCTAAATCACAAATCATAGAATGGTTTGGGTTAGAAGGGAACTTAAAGTTCATCAAGTTCCAACCCCCCTGCCCTGGGCAGGGACATTTCCCTCCAGACCAGGTTGCTCAAAGCCCCATCCAATATACCCATAATGAAAACTGGGCAGAACGTGGGTAATCCTAAAACCAGCCATCTTTGAGCTGTGTGTGTGCTTCACCAGTGCATAATAACAGTGAGAGATCTTTGTTTTGAAGCTATCTTTGAGAAGACTCTAGGGTATAAAAAAGAGCTAGTAATTCAATGAATAAATATACAAAGGTTAATGTTTGGGCTTGGGGGTTTTAGAAAGAAATAGGTATAGTACCAGTAACAAGGAAGGGGTGGAACTCAGTACTCTGAAGGGTTAAAGTGAACTTTAGTCTTCCACCCATCACCCTCTGGTACTGTGTCTTCATAAATTTCCCCCATTTATGGAGTGTTTCTGATGGCAGGCAATTCTTTGTTGAAAGTTAAGTGCTCTTTTATATGAATAAATAAAGAAGGCTTTGGTTTGAATGAATACATTATTTTGACAAATGTTTATTGGAAACCCAATTATGGCTTCATAAATCAGTGCTATCTGTGGTGCATCAGGTGAGCTCACCAATGCCATCAAATGGCACGTTGATTATTAGTAGGATAATTAAAACAATTCTGTTGAATGTTGTCCCTCTTACCCAGGTCTGACAGTAGTCAAAACAGGAAGAAATTGTTTATTATTTTTATTTAACTTATTAAAATACTTCTTGTAAGATGTAATGGACATACTTAACAGAAAAGAAAAAAAAAACCCACATTTGTTTTCAATTTGCAGTTAGATTAAAATGACAAGGTCAGGCACGATGCATGAACTGAGTGGCAGCTGAATTTTAAGAGTAGCTGAGGAACAGAAAGGGTATGGATGAAGTCTATTGTTTGAAGTTTACACCTAGGTGATGTGGGGCTTCACTTGTTTTGTCTGAAGCAGTCGCTGATGATAAGAAGTGTGTTTGGAATCAATTCATGTCCTTCTTTGGCCTCCCCGCTACAGTGACGCTGAGTTAGGATGCCCAAATTAATTAGGAGCCATTTTCAGTATGGCTGAAATTTTTTTATACGTTTCAATATGAAAAGTATGAAGGGAATCGAGTGAAAATCTTGAACTCAAAGGCAAGAAGAAAGGGAGGATGTTGAAGCTGAAAATAAATAAAAGCCTACAAAGGACAATCTAACAGGAATTTCCATCTCTTGAGGCCCTCTAGCTGATGACAGCAAAATGGAGACGTTTACACTTTTGTGGCTGGAAACCAAAGATCTGTTTAAGCTTTATGAGAAGAATCTGCGTGATTTCCTAGTTTCAGGATACAGCCTAGGACTTACAAGATTAAATCAGGTATTGAAACTTAAGTAATTGGGCTTGGTGTGTATTAGTGTCATACATAAAGAGCCCCATAGATACCTTTCCTTTCCTACCTCCTCAGCTTCAGTACAGAATTCCTCTCCGTGGCACCGAAGAGGGAACAAGGAGACATAAGGAGGCAGCACAACATTCAGCTTCTCTCCCATGAAAGAAAATGCCCGTTAATAGTTGGCCAGAGAGATGGCAACGAAATACTCCTACTTGGAATTTGTCAGTTGACTGAACAGGGGGGTGAAAATCACCAAGACAAATTTGGTTTGTTTCACCAGAAACCAACCTTTCTCAAGAGCGACTCAGGCTCCGGATTTCTGGCATCTGGCCGCAGAGCAGTCAACCTGGAGGCCCCAGTGCTGAAACTCCCAGTCTGGGGGCTTCTCAGGAGCTCGTGTTTCCCCAGAGATCAGCTTTCAGATAACTTACGAAGTTTAAGGTCTTCTTCCAATTAATGGTTAGACAAAATTTGGTCATTTTCTGCGAGATGGAGATAATATTCTCCATTTTTCACCTTGTCATAGGCCCTTCTCAGGATTTCAGATGAACAAACATTACAAGTGTGGGAAGCAAGATAGGGATGGTCTCCACTATTTAGAATCCTATTTTTTCATAGCAAAATAAGAGTACATTCAGCCTAAAACCAGGCGTGCATTTTGCTGCCAAAGGCCCCACCACTATATAAATACTCTCTATATAAAAGAGACAGAACTTAGGGCAATCATGGTCCATGAAGCAGGACAGAGCCTTTGGCTTTTTCTCTTTTCTAAGCAGCCTTTCCAGGGCAAACAAATCTCTCTTTCCAGAGCAGAGAGAGGGAAGGTATTGTTTTATATATTCATTTTAGGAAAACTATTGTTTAAGTCTCGTGGACTGTGCTTTTTTAGTGTCTTAAGTTCTGGACCTACATGCTAGTTAGCCCTAAGTGGAAACGAGGGATTTTAGAAGTAAATTCTTCTTACTAAACTGCTTTTTCATGTGTGTCCTCAGAAAGCCAGACTATTCAGTCCAAGCTATGCACCTAGAAATTAATTTCCTTCAATAGGATTAAGGAGATGTAAACAGTCAGAAGAGAACTATGGAACTGCAACAGGAATGAAACAGATTTAGAAACCACCCTGAGCTCTGCTAAGGCTGGGAGGGCAACAAGAAAAAGGCAGCCTGTGGTCCATGGACTTGACACAAAAGGCACAAGACATGTCTTTTCAGCACCCTAATTATCAACCAAAGCATCAGCCCTTTCCCCAAAGTCTCAGGGCTGTTTGCTGTCAGTCAGTAATGCGAACAGATTTGGTTCCTGGCAAAGTTTATCAGTTTTTCTTATCTCTAGTCACTTTTCTCAAAGCCTATTTCTTCCCTTTGCCTGTGGCTACTCTGACTGCAAATGTGAATTATCAGGAGGGGAAAGGAGGGGAGAGAAGGAGCCTCAGTTTTCATAATTCAGATTTGAAACCCAGAAGCTCTGAAAGACCTCCCCTTAAATTTTATTTCTAAAGAAGTTGTAGCTATCAGCCTCGTTTCCTTTGCTGTTGATTTAGCATCTTAACACAGGGCTGAAATGTTGTCTAATTTCACTCTGCCTTTTGCCCAAAAGTCTTGATGGACAAGCTGGTTATTCCATCGTTTCCCAGCCCCTGTGAGTGCAATCCATCAGAACAGTTGTTTCTCTCTTCTGCAATGACAAAGACAAAAGAAGCTGCACCACTGCATATCTTGTGTAGTCCCCTGTTTCAAAAAACAGCATTTAAAGGTCTCATTTAAGAGCTCAAAGGAGGGGAAAGCTTCAAGGAAGACAGTTCTTCCTTTATATGCAAGACTCCTGTTGCCCTCCATAAATCACTCAGGCTGCTATTACAATCCAGAACAACAAGCTGGCATCACCCCTAAATATAGAAGATTATGTGAAAGATTAGCAGAACAAAAACAATAAAGGAGCTATTAAAACACCTAGAAGGTAAACTGCTTGAAAATATCTCCCCAGATTTCCTTGTGGCAAGACAGTGATTGAGCCATAAATCAAAGCTATTCTTCTTGAGGGGATATTTAGGGAGAAGGCAGTAGGGTTTGTCACTATGCTCATCTAAAGAACTGCAGCTCTTACTCCAAAGGGGAAAAGTAGACAGAGATAACTGATCACTCAATTATTTCAAATACACTCCTTCTTCCCAGCAAGAAAAAAAAAAAACAAGCCTTATTTTTAACATCAACGTAAAGGAATAGAATATGGTTTTAATGCTGGCTTTCATTCGATCAACATTGAGCTTTTCCATTGCTAAAAACTGAAACAGTGAATTGTGTTGGATGGATAGATGAAATTGCTTCTTTTCCAAAGTAACTTTGAGCAGCACGTAGAGAAATAGTTGTGTTTTAAACACTTTGTACAGCATCACAGAAAACAATAGTTACTCAGAGCCAGTAACTCTGGTCATAGATGATACATGAGAAACAATGACAGAGAAACAGACTGTCCAGCAAGTATTTGCTTTGAAGTCCACACGCACATAGGAAAAAATAATTCTCTACTGTTCATTGCATTAGGAAATTTTGAAATCTCCTGATTTCCACTCTTTGTCCTGCCTCTCCATCAACTTCATCTGAACACACCTGTGGTGTGCAATAAGCACTGGGATGAAAATGCCTGTAGTAAACAATAAGAAAAATAATACCTAACACCAGACTAAGCATCGTTAGGCTGCTCACAACTGTAAAATGTATGTCCTTGCTAACGGAAGGTTTCCAAAATATATATACAAACAAAACACCTAAAGTTACAATAGAGTGAGTAGCATAATAAATAGAAATGCAACCTTTTGTTTTTCTCCCCTTTACATTAAAAAAGGTAAAAATGAGAA
This sequence comes from Scolopax mira, assembly GCA_004320125.1. Lineage (NCBI taxonomy): Eukaryota > Metazoa > Chordata > Aves > Charadriiformes > Scolopacidae > Scolopax > Scolopax mira. The sequence goes on along the minus strand of BJBW01005375.1, from coordinate 6,294 downwards.
TGATTCCAACAACAGTTCTGTACAGATATTCCATCTTCTTAGATTTGCAAAATGTCGTGCGTTGTCTCAAAGCCCAGGTGAAACCACAGATCCAAAGAATTATCAGCAGGATTACAGAACTTCCAACACTTAATAGAGTGATCAGGGAAATGGTGAATAGCCAAGAAGTGATGGTAAGCAGTTTATAGAAGAGGTACACTAACTTGGGAAGCACACGAAATTCATCTTTATCGGGCAGAGATTTTCGTAATGATATCTGATAGTCAACCGTTGAAATGGAGATACCACAAAAAGACATCATAATGGCAGCATCTAAACAAAACACAGGGAAAAATGTTAGTCTGAGGAAAAAGCCACTTATTTTACATTATAATTTCTGAATGAAGCTTTGGACAAGTTTGTGCTGTCTTAACACGTTCTTTATACCAATTTTATATTTTCTCTGCTCCTGAGCAAGTTACCTTAATTTTAAGGCTCAGTTTAATTTCCTAAATCTAGGCATCTAATGCTGTTGGGTATGCCTATGTTATCCTGCTCATCCTCTGGCTCCTGATGGTCATGCCTAAGTTATGTGCCATATTTGCCATCTCCATACACTTCAAAATTCACAAAGTATTGCAAAAAGCCCATAAAAAACTTATGTTTCAGCAACTGGTATTGACTCTGGAGTGCCCACAATGTAGAAATCTGTAACCAAGACTTGACACTTCACATGGTTGTACTTAAGACGAGATTCATCTGACCATTTTATCCAAGTACCTGTTGACTCCATGGACTTTGAAGGAACACTAGGCAGCAGGGTAGGTCTCTCCGTTTGGTTAAATAAATTCCAACCCTGAGTAAGTCAACATTTTGCCAATAAGGTTGGAAATGGCAGGAAATGGCACAGCTCCTGTCTTGCTTCTGAGAGCTGAACCCGCATCTCTTCACAGCATTCTGCAATGCTGAAATAGCCTTAGGGGTTTTTTGACTCTCTCCCTCATCTGTATCAGTTCAACAGTTCCCGGAGCTCAGTAGTTTTAAAAGAAACTGTAAGCAAAGGCCCACAAAACAAATTGATCTGCAAGTGTTATACTAATTGTATTCAATAGCTTATTTTCAAATGATGTATCATTACGTTTCTATTAGATATTTTGATTTGTTATAGTGAAATCTTCCTTCTTGTGGATTTAACAGAACAGAACAAACCATCTACTAGACAGAAATTCTACCTAAATGCAGAATAATTATACAGTAGAGTGTATGTTTTCCAAGGTATGTTTAAAATGTTATCCCCATCACATGAGTTATCTTTTTAGGTAAGATATTCAAGATGCAAATTAAGGAGAAAGGCAGACTCACATTGACAGATATCACTTTTGCCATGTTCCATGAGGATATAGATTTGGACAAAAAGCTGCGGTGTGGTCTCAAGAAAAGTCTTGAACACCCTGAGCATGTTAATATCAGTCACTACATCAACAGCTCTTTTTTGAATGAAGTGGGGAGAGTCTGTTTCTGACGCATCTCCAACGTTGTTTTGTTTAAATGCAGCTTGACAGCCGTACTTCAAAGCAAACCAATACCTACCAAAAAAAAAAAAAAAAAAAACAGAAAAAGGAGATTTGATTAGACAGCACTTTTTAAAAGCCCAACTCATTAACATGACATAGCTTAACAACAACAATTTTTCCCATTTTGTTCTCTATTTACATTTTATCTTTGAATGTAATCCAGCACCTTCTACTAAAATACAATTTAGTCCAATATCTGTCTGGTATCAGTGATATCAGGTAATCATTCATGACCAGTGATACCGACGCAATATAAAAACTGCTAGACTAGAATGAGGCTTGCCTGAATAAAGACGATAAGTTTTATTTTGATAGGTTCATATTTCTTTAAAAGTACCACATTTCTGAAAATTCACTTTTTTTCTGAAAATAGCCTGGAGAAGAGAAGGCTTCAGGGAGAACTTAGAGTCCCTTCCAGTCCTTAAAGGGGCTACAGGAGAGATGGGAACGGACTCTTGATCAGGGAATGGAGCTACAGGATGATGGGTAATAGTTTTAAAGTGAAAGAGGGGAGATTTAGATGAGATCTGAGGAAGAAATTTTCCTGTGAGGATGGTGGTGAGATCCTGGCAGAGGTTGCCCAGAGAAGCTGTGGCTGCCCCAT
>BJBW01005374.1:11634-38619 GCA_004320125.1 Scolopax mira | reverse complement strand
GGAACTTCCTCTGTTTAAGTTTGTGCCTGTTCCCTCTTGTCCTGTCTCTGGGCACCGTTGAGAACAGACTGGCCCTGTCCTCTTGACACCCACCCTTGAAGTATTTATAGACTTTGATCAGGTTACCCCCTCAGTATTCTCTTCTCCAGACTAAAAAGCCCCATCAGAGGGATGCTCTAGTCCCCTCATTGTCTTTGTAGCCCTTTGCTGTCCCCTCTCCAGCAGTTCCCTGACCTTCTTAAACAGATGGGCTGGATACAAGAGTCCTACATGAATGTCCCCCTACGGTCCCCTTTGCCAGGACACGTGTCCTCACGGCAGTGAGCAGGGAGGATGGAGTAATTCTCTTTCTTGTTTTATGTTTCTATGTTTAAAATTGGGCCACGGTGGGGTCCAGGCAGCCATGGTGTGGGGAAGGCTCTGCGTGTTGTTCCTGAAGAGCATGTGACAGGAGCAGGAGGCTCAGCCCGGGCAAAGCTCTTCTCTGCACCAGAGGCAGCAGTGACAGTGGCCCTGGCAGCGCTCCCGGGCCCTTGTGGTTGTGTCCAAATGCTGGCACTTTATGAGCCCTCAGAAGAAGCTGTCTCCAGCCCCAAGATTAGGTTTTATTGCAGGTGGGGCTCATAGCAACGTCCTCTTGCTGTGTTTGCCTAACAATGTCCATCGTGTTTTCATGTGATTACGGTCTTGCTGAAGCGTGGCAAATTAGCTTTTGCATTTTTTTCGTGCTGTGTGTCAGCTCCCTTTTCTCCTTTTGGAAGCTTTCCAGGGAAGGGTTTCGCTGTTGGGAAGAGCAGGGCTGGGGCACGGCCCATCGTACGTCATAGAATCATAGAATGGTTTGGGTTGAAAAGAGATATCTCCCACCAGACCTTCCCCAACCTTTGAGGTTGCTCCAGGCCCCCTCCAACCTGGCCCTGAACCCCTCCAGGGATGGGGCAGCTTCTCTGGGCAACCTGGGCCAGGCTCTCACCACCCTCACACCAAAGAATTCCCCATCTAAATAAGATGCCCTATTCTTCATCCTTTTCTCCATTTTCAGGCTGGCTGGTCCCCAAGTGACCTATGCGAGCAATGTGTCCCTCTAAGCTGGCACAGCTCTGCCACGCTTGGGCTGCACCCAAATCAACCCAACCTTGGAGAGGGGCTCCCAGTTCTCCCTTCCCTAGGATTAGCACAGGAATGTCTGTCAGCAGCTGGAATAAGCTACAGAAAACCAAACCCATGCTGAGCTCATGCCAAAGATAAAGATTTAGCCACAGGCTGAGAAGGAAGATCTCCCATGGCCAGGGAAGGGGCAGAGCAGAGACAGTGGTGGTGTGGATGGGTGGGTTGTATGACAGGGCTGTTCCTGGAAGGCACCAGCCTGGCCTGGCTTCACTCAGCCTGACCCAAAAAATGCTGCCTGATGTGATTCCTTCTTTTTTTTTTTTAAAAAAAAAAATGCTATGTCTGGATCTTGTTATTAGGGAGCTTTACAAATGGCTGAGGCTGACAGAGGAGAGCATCTAGGATGTGAACCTGGAGAGAGGGTCCCAGGGCAACCTCTCTGCTGAGCTCTGCACCGTCGGTGCCCGGCTGGTCTGGTGAATCTCAGCTCCGGGGTCTGGCATCCCCTGGCAAAACCCCGACTGCCCCCGGCGTAGCCCAGGGAAGCGTGTGGAGCTGCCCCGAGGCTTTCCCCATCCCGCACATCCCCAACCGGTGCTTCTGGAAGGAAACCTGCTTGTTGATTTTCCTGGGAAGCTGCTGTTTCTTGTGGCAGGTGAGACCCACGTTGTGGTCTCGGGCAGCGGGCTGCCAGGGGTAAAATCCATTGAAAGGTAGCTTGTTTTGGAGGCAGTGAAAAAAGGTGGTAGCTCTCCCAAAGTGTTGATAGCTGATGGAAGAAAAGAGCTTTTTTTGTTGTCGCAAAGTGGTCTGTAAAGCATAGCTCAGTGTGAGGTGGTTGGGCTCTTCCAGAGTAGGGCAGGGGCAAGAAGACCTGTGAGTCACAGGTCTCATCATGTTGAGATGTGAGACACGTTTGTCATCACGTTGTATCCAGCACAGTCAAGTCACATAAAAGGCCTGTGTTTTTGGGCCAGAGAAGTAGAAGATCTGCCCACCAAAGCTGGCAGAAGTTAGGAATTTAATCCAGAGGAGCCCATGGAGAAATGAAGGGGGAAGAAATTGCTCTCAGCCTCTCAGTAGCCTTTCTGTGCCAACTTTCAGGGTTGGGGTATGAGGTTAGGAAAACACCATCCCAGTTTCTGTCTTCGTTGCTTATCTGTTGGCACAGCATTTTAACTTAGAGAAATAAAAGATGGGTGAGAGCATTTTGGGGTGAACAGGAGGGAGCATCTCGGTTATTAAAGCCACTGCAAAATTATTCTCAGTAGAACTTTCCATATGAAAAAGCAGGTTAATTGAACTTGGGCCACGTAGTAGAAATGTGCTGATTCCAACAACATTTTCCAGCAGCAAAAAAGAAGTTGAAATATTTTGTTTGGACAGTATCGAAGCTCCAGCAGAAGCAGAACGTTTCTGTTCTGTCACTTAAATTAATTTCATGTAATGTAGGCTGTAAATTTTAACATGGTATTGTCTTTATAGATTTTATAATTCCACACGCATGTAGTGTGTAATTTCAGAAATACATAGAAATGAAAGGAATAATGAAAAGAGTCACTGAAGTGGAACACTGTAATGGCCCTAAATTGATTGCTGGGAGGAAATGCTGTTTCTTGGCAAACGGGAGAATTCGAGCTTTTTATGCAGAATCAGAATCAATCTCTCCCTTAATGTCAGGATTTCCCAAGTAATGGAAAATGCAGCTCCCGGCCAGCTCCGCTCAGGATGTAAGTCTGTGTTAATTATTCATCAGAGTCAGATATAACAGCAGATAAGGCAGAGGAAGCCCGGGCTCACAGCGCGGCTGTAAAAGCCACGTCACATCCCCAGGCTGTTTGGGGACAGGGACTGGAGGAGGGTGTCCGGCTGGCAGGGACAGACAGACTCCCTTCCAGGGAGGGGGCGGTGGGTGTCTCCCCCCCTGCAGGGCTGGAGGATGCTGTAGCTCCGTAGGTGTCCACAGAGCCCCTGTTTCAATGCCCCAAAACCCTGATGCGGGCTGAAGATGGGCTACAGAGATGGTCCAAGGGCTGGAGCCCCTCTGCTGGGAGGACAGGCTGAGAGTTGGGGGGGTTCAACCTGGAGAAGAGAAGGCTCCGGGGAGAACTTAAAGCCCCTTCCAGTCCCTAAAGGGGCTCCAGGAGAGATGGGGAGGGACTCTGGATCAGGGAGGGGAGCCATAGGATGAGGGGGAAGGGTTTGACACTGAAAGAGGGGAGATTGAGATGAGATCTCAGGAAGAACTTGTTTGGTGTGAGGGTGGTGAGAGCCTGGCCCAGGTTGGCCAGAGAAGCTGTGGCTGCCCCATCCCTGGAGGGGTTCAAGGGCAGGTTGGAGGGGGCTTGGAGCAACCTGGTCTGGTGGGAGGTGTCCCTGCAGAGGGTTGGGAGAGGATGGTCTTTAAGGTCCCTCCCAACCCAAACCATTCTTTGATTCTAAAAACCCAATAGCTCCTCGTGTCTCTTGGTTCTGCCTTGCCAGGGCTCAGCCTGTGGCTGCTACAGCAATAACGGGGCTGCCGGGGGATCCAGGCTGAGGCAGCAAACTCTGCCATGAAGCCAAGAGATGTCCTCAGGGTCCACTTGCAGCTCTGCCTGGAGCTGCTCTGTCACATTCACTCACTCGCAAGCCATTCCTGATCCAGGAGTGATGATTCCATAAGATTCCATGAGAACCTTTCTGATAATTCCACAAGACACTTGTATTCACCTTGAAAAAAAAATAGCATCTTGTGCATTAGCAGTACCTTCCCAAAAAAACATTTCAAGGAGGAAAACAATTTTAATTTTTTAATAAAGGTCTCCAACATCAGCTAAGCAGGTTTTATTTTAATTTTTCTTCTCCACAAAAGTTTCCATTGTGTCCAAAAGCCTTTTTCTATCAAGAAAAGTTTTGATGGAAAATATTTTATTAAATCTTTTCAAAGCCAATACAAAGCGTTGCCAAGAAAGAGGGAACAAATAAACCCTGTGGCAGCTACTGGGCACGTTAAAGGAAATAGCACCCGATTTCCCAGACCCTCGGGAGGATGGTTGGGGTGGTCCTGGTCCTGGTGCTGGGGCAGAGGGGCAGGACACATCACGGCCCCCAGAAAACGTTAAGCTAACAATAAAATTGCTTTGCTCAGCAGGCAGAATATAGTCTTCATGCTGGGATGAAGCTTTCTAACTATCGTTTGGCATGTTTTCTTTAAAGGAAGGAAGGATCTTAATTCCAGCATTCCAACCCAAAATAGACGTCTCTAAGAATAGCCCTTCCCCGTCGTGGGGCAGGATGCCGTCAGGAGGAAAAAGGGTCGGGGGAAAGGAGAAATGCTTTCCCTAATTAGCCTGGCTGGGATTGCGAGGTGATGGGTTTCAACTCTGGCTGCAGGTGATGGCCCCTCGGAGCATCCAGCCTCATTTAGGTGGCTTGGACCTGCCCACAGCCCCTTGGAGCAGGGACCAGAGGGGCTCACCAGCTACTTGGGTTGATGGAGCCGTTCCTCTGAGACCTGCTGGCCGCCCTGCAGTGGACGTGCGTTGGTGTCCTCTACCCTGCTGCTGAGGAGCCCATCGCGTGGCTGGGAAGGGTCAACCCACAGGGCTGGAGCCTGGAGAGAGGAAAGGATGCCCAGTCCCTGCCCGCTGTGTCCTGGCAGAGAGAAGTGAAGACACTCCATGGAAAGAACGAGGTTGGGCGGCGTCACCTACTGAAGTTTTGTCCACTGTGAGTTATCCTACGATCAGGTGCGACCAAGCTGGAAGGCTTTTGTGCATGGCTGTGTGTGTCTGGCATAGACAGGGATTTTGTTCCCGTCTCATTGGGTTTAAAAAGTGCAATGCTGGGGTAACCCAGGTCCTGTGAAGTTCAATGGGAGATTGGATGGGTGGAGTCTTCAGTCCCACCCCTTTTTCTCTAGAAAATATAGGTTTGCATCATTTGAACAGTTTTTATTTTAATACTCTCCTTTTGGGGTCACATTTTCTATGCAAATATGAGCTTTAGAAAGGAATCCTGGAGTGAGAGAGGAGTTTCTGACACAGCCTTACAACTGCAAGAATTGTGGCTTTAAGAAAAGTTCTACTTTTTGAGGTACTCATAACAATAAAACCTGACAGCACAGGCAGGTCCTTCCGCCCTCGTTTCCTTTCTTTCAATGCGGGCAGAGGAATTTAAATCTCACAAGTTATAAACACCCTGCCATGCTGAGAGTTTGCCATCTCTGGAGGTGCAAGCCTCACCTTCTCAGTTCCTAGACACTGTACCTGTTTTCAGGAGCCATCTTTGAGGCTTTTCTCTATGTGACATTGGTGTCGCGTTTGAATTGAGCTCATCCCCAGAAGCCAATAATTGGGCTTGGGTGACACCCAACACTAAATAACAGAATCCCAAGGTTTTCAGGAGCACGTGTCAGACCTTAAATAGCATGATACCAGCTTGACAGAATTGCACCTTTCATTGAAAAGTGGTATTTTGAGGGCTGTCCTGTGCCTGGTGGAAGGTGCTATTTGCCCTGGTTCATGTCTACAGGGCGAGTGACTCGGTGTGAGCCTCTTGTGCAGATTTCCTTGGCACTCAGTGGAGAGAAAGAGGTGATTTTGGGGCAGAATCACTCCCTGCTGTGATGGCATTAAATGTATAAGAAACGGAATGGACTGCCTCTGCTTTTATAGCCCAGCTTTACAACTGAGAAGATTTATGTATTCAGGTGGGTTTGAAAAATGTTGGCCTAAAACCAGGCAAAACCCGCTGGGTTTGGCCAATTACTCGCTTTGTATTTTGGGCCCTTCTCAAATAAAACTCAAGGTGGGTGTGACGAAACCACAAAAACCCCAAATCTGAAAGATAGCTTGCACAAACCCCTGAAAAGCCCCCAGGAGCTGACTCTCACGCTCCGTAAAGAGGGAAAAATAATAAGGTGGAAAAATGTGAGCTCCACCAGGCTGCAAACCTGAAACCCTTCGGCGCTTGTTTGTGAAAAACCAAGCCAAGGAGCCAGGCTCCTGCCAAAATTTCCGCCGCGGGAAGGGCTGGTCCAGCCCGAGCTGCCTCCTTCCTGCTGCTCGCACACACCGAGGGATAAACCCTCCGCAGAGATAAGAGGAAAAAACACTTCCATCCAGACGGGGCTTCAAAGACGCCTCTGTGTGCCCGTCACCCGGGAGGTCCACCCTCCTTGGGGGAGCTCTCTGCTCCGCAGGCATGCAAAGCTCTCGATTTAGGGACATACACACCCCTTTGGGGCATCTGTGCTCAGGGTGCTGGTGGCGAGGGTGACACCAGCCAGGGCTTGCTGTGCCAAAGGAGCAAGTGATCTCCTCCAAGCAGCCAAAGGGTTTTGGTCCAAACGATGCTCCTGCCCTTGATTTCAGACCCTGCTTGTTGAGAAAACAAGGACATGAACGTGCCAAGTTACCTCCTTTGATTTTTTCCCCCCTTTCTTTTATGCTTTTTGGCATTGTCTCCAGGACATCAGTCAGTTTTACCTCCATACGTCTTCCTTGCAGATCACCCAGAAGATAAAATAAACCCTAGAGGTCCAGTGGTCAGAGGGAGCAGAACCATATGGCAGTGGGGTGGCCATGGCACCTACGCCTGGCTCTCACTGTCACCAGGCCACCAACCAATTATTTTTTCCCCAGCTCTGAGCGCAGATTTTATTCACCTGTGTCTCTGTTGTACTGGGAAATCTCTGTGCTCTCCTGAAAATATCCCTCCTCACCCCCCAGGTGGGATAATGTGGGGCTCATCATCTCCAGCCTCACACAAGCCCACCTGCAGGCAGAGCTGTAGCCTACAAAGCAATAGGGAAATTACTTATTTCCCAGTATTTGCACCTCTCTTCCTTATATTTTGTCCCTGGAATCGGATGCGAAGGACTTCACAAACAAAGCATGTGGCCCCACACTCCTGCACTGGGTTTTTGTAGCTGCTTGGCTGAGGATAAACACTTTTTTCACCCTAAGTCTGTAAATTTCTTTTTCAGGAGTGGCTCCCCATAGCTCCAGCCCCGGCAGAAACGGCTGCTGAGCCGGCATCGCTGAGAAACCTCCCGCAGGTCTTGCTGGGCTCAGAGGACCAGTGGCCCCGCTGAGAGCCCTGAGTTTTGTTACTGGTTTCTTGATGCCACTGGTCTCTGGAGCTGCTCCGGCTTCTGCAGTCGTTGGCGATCGCAGGTGGCCAGGGGAAGCACATGGCAAAATCCTGGAGTATTTTTCCAGCATTCGTGGCTTATTGCAAAGCTCTTTGGGGTATCGTTTGCTTCGTTTATCTGGTTTTGCCTATTGTCCTTGTTCTCAGGGTGTTCTGGTTTGCTTCATGCAGCTGACGGGTGAAGGCAGATCGTGGTCTGGCTCAGGTTGACCTCCTGCCCACCCCCAGCTTCAGCTTCATTTGTGTGATGAGTTTCTGGGTGTGGGACACCTCTGTCACAGCTCTTTCTTTCCGAGGACTGTCGGTGACACTGGGAAAGCCCAGCCTGGCCCTGGGGTCACGGGAGAAGCTGCCGTGGAGCGGGTGTGAAACAGCAAGAGGATGCAGGATGCTCTTCTTGACATCAGGTATCTGTGTTATGAGTTACCTCTGTACTTACTTGGAGAGACTCATATCTCTGTTAGTGCTGCAGGGTATCAGGCAGAAAGCATTTATGCAGTTTTTTTAATATACAATAGGGGAAAAAATGGTTTGAAGAATAGAATGGGTGATGTCCATCCTATAGCTGGTCTGTGTTGGGTAGAGGATGATGCAAATCTCTATTTAGTGGAGCAACGAGGACTGAGGGACCTGTGCAGCAGCTACATCGCTGAGGCTCCAGCTCCAGAACTGGAAGAACTCCATGAGGATGTCCTCATGATTCCCCCGTGGTGTGCAGACCCCTGGCACAGCTTCCCCCATCTGCCTTAGGGTGGTACCTGAAGGAAGAACTTTGGGGTCATTGTTGACCTTTCCATGCACCAGCTGGGGCAAACCCCAGGGGATGGGTTTTGCAGATCTCCCTGAAGAAATTCTGTTGTGCACCCACAGACCAACAGAGAGGTGCTTTGGGAAACTTGGGGCAATAAGATGTCCTCGGGTCGGTGGTACCTCTCTGTGAAGCCCATGGGATGTGTCTCTGGGGAGGCTCCTTGTTCCCCAACTGCTCTTCACCCCCCTCTGTCTCCCAGGACTGATGCAAAGCGTTTGTGCTGTATATTGTAATTGTGTAAGGCAAGATTTGGGAAGGTTCATGGGATTTAGAGGAAAATGAGATGCCAGCACATCACTTTTGGGGATGCAGGTGAAAATCCCAGCTGTCCACTCAAACCCCAAACCAAAACAGCTTTGGGAGCAAACCTTTATGAGGGTTCAGTGTGCAGAGACCCCAACGACTTTCCCCCTCTTATCACCATTCATCTCTCCAAAACATGCCAGAACTAAGCTTTTTCTGAAGGCTGCTCGGGATACAATCAGAAAACACCTTTTGCTTAAACTGCTTGAAAAAAATTTGCCACTTGCAGGGGAAGAAACCCACCAATTCCACCCTGATTTTCCACTTTCCTTAGCAGGCACCTCAAACTCCATCTGACTACGTGGACGGCGGTGTTCCAAGGATAGAAATGACATGTAATATGAGATAAGGTATCGGACCAAAGATTTATGTAATTAAATCTTAATGATAGTTCTAAAGGTCTGCGGCAGGGCATGGCAGAACAGAAAGACTCCTCTTGCTGGCTTGTCACAGGGAGGGGACAGTGTACAACGAAAGACATTCACAAGGGCAGGAAAAAGGAGGATTTTATTAGGAAATTTGAACTGAAAAAAAAAAAATTACCAAATTTAAGTAATTTACAGGGTCTCATCTGATCGTAGCTGTTCCTAATTATTTCCCAGCTTTAGGGGGCAATGGTTTCCCTTTGTTTTGAAGCAGTAAATGTTCTCTGTAATCCTCCAAGCCCAGTGGCTGCTGATGTGTGGAAACCAGAGAGCGATGCTGACCTAAAGCACCGAGGGCCCTGAGCGTCACAGGCTGCAGCTGGGAGCAGATCCAAATTCATCCCATATTTCACAGCCAGATCCATCTCTGGCATCCAGGCTTGGGCTGGGACAGTTCTAAGGGCCAGTCACAACATGGTGAGATGGACGAATTTTTTGAAAGGACAAAGTGATTCAGATTCACAGAACGACAAAATGATATGGAGTTGGAAGAGACCTTTGGAGATCATCCAGTCCAACCCCCTGCCAAAGCAGGTCCACCCAGAGCAGGTTGCACAGGAACGTGTCCAGGCAGGGTTTGAAGGTCTTTGGAGATGGTGACTCCACCACTGCCCTGGGCAGCCTCTTCAAAGGCTTGACAACTCTTTCTGTGAAGAAATTTTTCCTAATATCCATCTTAAACATCCCCTGGTGCAATTGAGGTTGTTTCCTCTTGTCTCATGGCCTGTTCCTTGGGAGAAGAGACTGACCCCCCTGGCTACCCCCTCCTTTCAGGGAGTTGGAGAGAACCAGGTCTCCCCTCAGCCTCCTTTTCTCCAGACTGAACACCCCCAGCTCCCTCAGCCTCTCCTCACAAGACTTGTGCTCCAGACCCCTCACCAGCTCCGTTGCCCTTCTCTGGACCCGCTCCAGCTCCTCAATGTCTTTCTTGTAGAGCAACTGTTGTGTTTTGGCTGCAGCCTTTTGAGGTCCCCTGGGCAAACATATGGGGATGGAGCATCTTGTCTTCTCATCTGCGTACTCAAGCCTGAATAACTGGTTGTATCCTAAGCCCAACAAGGGAGAGGACACAGGAGAAAGGCTGGGATGAGCACTGCCTGGCTTCTCCCCCTGGCCTGGGGGGAGTCAGGTCACTGCACACCCACCTTCACACGGCACCGCGTGGACCCTTCTCTCCTGGAGCTCCAGAAGGGCCAGGGGTTGTTGGTCCGTTGGGACTATTGATATCATTTCCCCATGTAGGCAAACCCTACAGTCCAGGAACCAGGGGCTTTTCCACTGAGGGTTGTGGGGAGTAAAGGCTCCTCTTGGGTCACATCCTTCTGAACAGCAGCAAAAAGCAAGTGAGGGCTTGTTCCACGGGACGTGGAGAGGAACATCCCAGAGAAGAGTTTAGATGACCATGGAAAGAGCACCCTGGCAGAGCTGGGAGGGGAGCTGAAAAGTGAGAAGAGATTTTATTTTTTTTTCCCTTCTTTTTAAAATCAATTTCCATGAAGGCTTCCTCACCCCCCCGCCCCCCCCGACAAGCTTTCTGGGCACCTCCACAACGGGGCTGTGCTCAGCCCTCGCTATTTCCTGAGGAGGCAGGAGCTGAGGTGGTTCCTGTTGGCTCTGCAGACTTTGGGATCCTTTTGCTGTCTGTGAAATAGTAGCCTGACTGCGATGAGGGAGGGAAAAAAAAAAATACAAACCCTCCCCCCTCCCCTTTCCAACCCAAGTCCTTGCCAAAGCAATAAAAAACTTTAAACAATAGCCAGTCATGACATAAACCAGTCCTTGAGCAGCCTGCCAAAATTCACCTCAAGAAAGTAGGTCCAAAAGTAAACACTAACCTATAAAAAGCCCCGCAGACTTAAAGATAGTCTCCCCGTTGTGTTAATGGCTTTCACATCTGGCTCAGAGCTGAGAAGTGTATACGAGCACAGAGAGGCCACCAGTAACTCACTTCAGCTAAGCACAAAAGCATGTGCACAGCATCCATCACCACGTGAGCCATCTATTTCTCCTCAGCAGATCTCAGGCGCTGGGGCTCAGCTTTAAGTTTGTCTTTAAATCGCAGGGAAATAAGAAATAAGGAGTCCGGTCGCGATGTTAATAAACGGCGCACGGTTAAATGCTTTCACGGGTGGGATATTTCAAGGCAAATCTAGATAAACTGGTTTCATTTCCCTTTTTCCCCTCTCCACCAGTTATGGGACCGCAGCACTGTCAGTCCTGAGCAGGTTTTGCCTGGCCTTCTTCTTGGAAAGAAGTCACCTCCCGGAGCAGTGGGCAGGTTTGATAAATCAAGGGCTACGCATCAGCGTGGGATGTAGAATGGAAAACTCTCTGGGAACAGTTTCATAAGGCTTTTTCTGTGTGCTGAGGAGATGACCCCAAAATGGGATCTTGGGAGAACTTGGGTGGAAGAACAAAACTCCATTGGGAGTTGGTCCCAGGGTGGGTGAGGGCAGAGACGTGGTGTGATGCTCTGTGTCCTCTGCTCTGGGCAGGGGCTCATCTTTTCTCACGCCCGTGTCTGGGCTTTTTATTACGGCTGTGAATCAGCGAGTGTGTGTAGGGCTGTTTGCTATTTGCTTGTACCCTTCTTGCTTGTGCAGTTGACTGAATCTGATAACAGTTTCACGCTGGTGTGAGCAACCTCATTTGCTTCTTGGATGCAATTTAAATCATACCTTTCCCCCCCAGCAGAGAGCAAACACCACCACCCCCCCCCGCAAGCCCGTGGTGTGTTGAAGTGGCTAAAGGGATATACTTCCCAAAATGATTGTGTTTCATTTCTGATAGTTCCTTGAGCACTGTAAATTCCTACATTTTCTGAGACCACGACTGCTGTGATTACAGGAGTTATCTGTGTCCTAACCTTGTGGATGAGCAGCGCAGCCTGCCCTGAGCACCTGTGGTTTGGTGGTTGTGACTCATCACCAGGGCTCAAGGAGGGATTTGTAATGATTTATTCATGCCCCATTTATTGTTTGGAAAGCTCCATCAAACACTGCTGTGGTTAGACTGAATAATTCATTTACCAGTTCTCTCTCTATTGGTTTCTCTCTTCGTTTAGAGCCTCCTGTTCGGAGGGGAGGATCACCTAGGTCTGGAGGCAAAATTCCATGCTTGGTATTTTAGGAAAGCAAAACTTTGAGGTTAGATTTTCAGTAGGCCTGGCCTTCCTGAAGGGACTAAGGGTGTTTTCAAGAGAGTCTGGCTTCCTCTGCCCTGGGTCAGTTAGATGTCTGGGTCTGGGTGTCACTCTGTGCATCTCTTATGGGACATGAGAGAAGTGCACCTTCCCTTGCACCATTGGCTTAATCCTAAAGAAAAAAAGGCAGCTAAGACAGCACAGATAACGGCCTCTGGAGAGGCCAATTTCTTCCTACTGACTGTAAAACTATTTAGGATGTCTAAACTCAGGTGAGGTGACTCCCGTTCGAGCATGTCCCCTACGGGCCAGGCTGAGGCACGTGGGTCCCGATCACAAATCACATGTAGCTCCTGAACATCCAGAGCTCCAGGGAAATTTTGTGTGAGGTTTATCAGCGTCAAATGGCATTTGTGTCTCCACACAGCAGGTCTCGCTGGTTTAACTCCAGCATTTTCTCAGTGCTGTGGAGAAATTTGTTGAAATGTTTTCCTGTAGACAAGAGGTGATTCCTCACCTCTGAGGCAGGGCTGGGAGTGGGATGGACTCACCCCCTCAGGACGGGGGTACCAGAGGGATGGGAATAGCCCCCCTGCCTTCACACCTGGGCAACGAGGGGGTGGTTGGCAGGACAGGGCAGAGGTTTGGCTTTGCCTCCCCTCTCTGCAGCCCGCCCTTGTCCACTAGGGCAGGTAGTTGGGTCAAACATACTCCCTGAGTTTATTCATAGAAAAACCAGGGTGGAAAAGTAGATGTGAACTTAGGCAGAAAATTCAGGTTCTGGGAAAACAATCACTAATCCCCTCAATAATGTTAGAAAAAAAAATAAGGCACGTGAAACACATAGATAAGGAGTGATTCACTTTAGGGAACTGTCACTGATTTATGCAAATATTTGGGCTGTTGCTCATGCCTCTCCCAGGGCAATAGGATACATACAACAGGCTTCCACTGCAGAGAAAGGAAAGGTTTCACAACACGCATTTTTAACAGTTTTCCTATGAATAGCCCCTGTGTCAGAACTGGGTGTGGGATGGGACTGCACATCCTGACGTGCTGACAAGGCAAAGTGGTTTCTGAAGCCTTGACCAACACGTGCAGACGGTCCCGGCTGCGCTGCAGCATCAACCATGGGCTGGTTCTTCCCTGCTTTAGGCTCTAGTTACTGCAGGACAGCCTCACGGACATCACAGAGGCCATCCCACCTTAAACCAGAGCAAGGGAGAGGAGTCAGGTCCTGCTGGGGCTGGCTGCCTGCTGATGGACTACGTTTCTGTAGCCATTGAAAGATACCAAGGAAGTGACTCAAATGTTGGAATTAACCACAGATTTAAATTTGGCATTGCCCTCTTTTTATATGTGGATATTTGCTCTGCTGGGGCTCTGCTGTCTGCCTGCAGAGTGCAGAGAGGTGTCTGCCAGCAGAGTGGGGAGCTGGGTTTTCTAAGAAGTCCAACCAGGAGGATGGTGACACTTGCAGGTCCTGCATGGAGCTGTGGAGGAGCTGGCACAAACACCTGGGTTTCTCCAGCAATGGGGAAAGGACAGTTTGGGGGAGCTGTTGGCAGACAAAGGGAAAGCCCCAGATGATCTCCAGTGCCTGCCCATGTCCAAAGCTTTCTTCTTGTCAACCTGCTCGCCCTCCTCTCCTCCATTTTTGGTGTCCAACCACCCAACCCTCCTGCCTGTCCCACCCTCTGCTGTGGTGGCGCAGGGCTCTGTCATGACCATCACCATCTTTTTCCATTGGCCACGTGCAGACATCAAAGCAGCCCAGGCCTCACCTCGAGTGTCCTTGGCCATCCGTGTTTTATAGTCCACTCATAATTTTCACCAGAATGCGGAAAACTCAGTAAAACCCTGGAATATCTCCTGTGTTTCCTGGGCAGATGGATCCTGCTGCAGGACCATGCCCACAGCTGCAGGTACGTGTGCAGCTCATCCCTAAGAGCCAGCCTTAGCTTCATTAGGAGATAAAATCTTGAAGCCTGTTTGAATCCCTAAAATAGCTCTGGGCTGGACGGGAGCGTGCTCTGCCTTTGAGCATCCCTGTTCTTCAGCGTGACAGCACACACCATTTTATTTTTTTTTTCCATACTTTACCAATTAATGTGACTTTTGAAAATTATTCTGCTATTGAATAGACAATTGATGCCTTTTAGGCAGGTACGGTGTTTACAGGAGAGAGAGGAATAGTCATAACTGCGTAAAACTGGGACCAGGCAGTGTTATGGGTACGTGGAGGCTCAGGAGGGATGCTGTAAAAGATCTGGATCTGGGTATTTTCAGAAGGGCAGTTTGTGATCCAGCGTAATGCTATATTAATAGACGGCGAGAATGTAGAGCTGCGACAGAAAGATTGACAGCTTTTGGCAGCAGATTTTGTACTTAGGTATCTAAATGTATCCCTTGAAATTCCAACTTACTCAACGAGGCAAACCTGGGCTGACGTGCTGAAAATTGGAACCCTCGCTTGACTTCAGCCTCTGTTTTCACCCTGTTTGGGTTGTTGGTTTTTTTTAAATTTATTTATTCTGAACTAAAATGGTCAAGGCTTTGCGACAAACCGTGTTCTCACAGGTCCATCAGAACTGGACGTGCCCCACCAGTACTGGGAGTGGTTGTTTTTGTAATTTGCTGCTGTAGGAGCCACGATTAAGGAACAGAGTTTAATTCCTTGAATAAATGGTGACATTATGAACAGTCTACTTAATTCAACGTGGTACCCAGAGCATGAGGGATTTGGAGACCACTTACAGTGTGTGGTTGATAAGTTGCATGAGAGTCACTTGTGGATTTGAGTGTTTTACTTGTGTCAATTCTCCTCATCTTTGTAGCTTTTGCGTAGGTCATGAGCCCTTCACTTGAAAAGCCATTCCAGACACTATGGTGGGACAAGACCTTCCTCCATTTCAATGTCCCCTGCTGTCCCTCTGCATCGTGGGGCTCGTGGGAGCTTCCCCAGACAGTCTTGATCTGTGTGTTTTGCAATATTGTCTAATTATTATTGCTTAAATTAGCAAATACTTCAAAAATGGCGTGGTTGCCTACAATTATGGTGCCCCTCATTGTACAGTGATTCATCTGAGCCAAATCAGCCCCAGGCAGGGAGGGAGAGCGGGCGCGGAGGGAGGATGGGAGTGCTGTGAGGACCAGGGCTGGTCGGAAGGTGTCTGCACGACCTGCTGAAGGGCAGAGGTTGGCTTGCTTTGATTGAGATCAGGGAATTGAAATAGAGCTGCAGACATGCTGGGAGGGCTGGAGCCCCTCTGCTGAGATAACAGGCTGAGAGTTGGGGGTGTTCAGCCTGGAGAAGAGAAGGCTCCAGGGAGAACTTAAAGCCCCTTCCAGTCCCTAAAGGGGCTCCAGGAGAGATGGGGAGAGACTCTGGATGAGGGAGGGGAGCCCTAGGATGAGGGGGAAAGGTTTTAAACTGAAAGAGGGGAGATCTAGGTTAGATCTCAGGAAGAACTTGTTTGGTGTGAGGGTGGTGAGAGCCTGGCCCAGGTTGCCCAGAGAAGCTGTGGCTGCCCCATCCCTGGAGGGGTTCAAGGGCAGGTTGGAGGGGGCTTGGAGCAACCTGGTGTGGTGGGAGGTGTCCCTGCTCAGGGCAGGGGGTGGCACTGGGTGGGTTTTAAAGTCCCTTCCAACCTAAATCATTCTCTGATCGATTCTTTGAAATGATTTTCTCTGGTTTAGGTATGGAAAAGCAGTTTGTGTGTGTTGAACTTTTTCTTTCAGTTCGATTAAGTTGCTCCTTCGCCCGGCTAAAGCAAGACATTGTGTTTAGAGTGAAATCAAAGCACATGAACCTTTGTGTACACGGAAGAGTTTGAGTTATCCTTTATGTCAGCCCTTTGGCAGCAGAGGCATGGCTTTCCCGGGGAGCCCAGCCCCACAGAAGGTGGGAGCGGTGGGGCTGGGTGTCACTGCATGAGAAGCTGTAAAACATTTTTGGTGCAGTCTCAGTCTGCAGCTGCAATCGCTGGGAAAATGAGAGGTGACTGAAAAAGTGCTGTGAGAAGGCAGATGTGTCCTCCTGAGCGTCTGATGAGCCACCCGTCCAGCTCTCAGGCAATCTGAAGCAGTAAAGTGAAGCCAATGGAAATGTCTCCTCTGGATGAGGTGGGACACAGAGGTCCTCACAGCAGGGTGTTTTCAGAAGTTGTAGAGAAACCGGAGTGGCTGTGCAAACCACCACCAGACTCCCCACGTTCCAGTGCCTTTTCTCGGGCTAAAACCTGAAATAACCTGAAATAACTGAAATAATGATTCCTTCCTCTCACAGGAATCGTTCCCAGTGTCACTGGTGCACAATGTCCTGGTGCTGTGAGAGGCTGCGCTGTGGTCGGGCTCCTGGGGACACCTTGCATCTCCTCACCTGGGGTGCCAGCACCCTCACCCTGGTCTACCTGCCCCAGTGAGCCCCCCCACTTGGTCACCAGCTATCTCAGCAGCACCAGTGTTGCCACCAGGTTGCCCAGTGCTGGCTTGGGGTTGCCCATTAAGGGCACTGTTTTGCCCATTAAGGGCACTGTTTTGCCCATTAGGAGCACTGGTTTGCCCTTGGGTGGCACTTGGTAGCCCAGGAGTGGCACTAGGTTGCCTAGGGGCTACATTGGGCTGCACGTTGATGACACTGGGGGTTGTCCAGGGACGGCATCAAGTTGCCCAGCAGAGGCACTAGGTTGCACAGAGTCTGTACTGAGTCACCCAGGGGTGGCACTGGGTTGCCCACTGAGGGCACTGAGTTCACAGGATCGTAGAATGTCTCAAGTTGAGAGAGAGCCATAAGGACCATCGAGTCCAACTCCCTGCTCCTTGCAGGACTACCTAAACCCACACACGACTAAGAGCCTTGTCCAGCTGCTCAACAGTTGCACCAGGTTGCCCATGGGCTGCATAAACTTGCCCATCAAGGGCAGTAGGTTGCCCAGGGCAGGATCTGGGAAGCCATGTGAGAGTATTTTTTTGCCCAGGGGTGGCCCCGGCTTGCCCATTGGGAGCACTGGGTTGCCCAATGGCTGCCTTAGGTTGCCACAGTGGCTGCAGGGAGTTGGCTGCGCAGAACCCGGTTACTGAGCACCCTGTGCCCGTGGCAACGCCGTCCTGGTACTGGGGATGCTGCCGTGTCTGGCAGTGCTGCCACCCACCCCGACAGCACAGCACTGAGTAGCAGACCCCCCCGGCCTCTGCAGGGTGAGTTTGTACCTTAACTGGGGGGGGCTAAAGGCAGGTATTTCTCCTAATCCCCCCCCCAATATCTCTTCTGTCCTCCAGATGTACCCATACAAGGTGGTTGGGGGCTCCTGTCACATCTCCATGTTCAGGGGTGTCAGAAAGTGCCACCCCGGGATGGCTAATCCCAAGGGGGATGCAGGGGCACTTATTTCAGCTGGAAATGCAGGGAAAACTAACCCTGGTCCATTCCCGAGGGATTTTTCTCCTTTTTCTAAATGCGTGTCTGTCAGCATCTGAAAGGGACTAGTTTATTTGCAGGGGGGGGAGCGGGGGGAGCTGCCTCCCACCCACTGGATGCTGTTCCTCAGGTAGGAAGAAGCAGCACAGAGCTGGGGGAAGGGCAGTCATTTATCCCGAGCCATTTATCCCGGGATAAAAGGGCTGAAGGGACTGGTTTGTGGGAACGGGCACACACAGTGGTTTTTGTTGGACCTGAGCACAGACATTGCGTCCTCGGATCTGCCAAACTGGCTCAGAGGGTCGTGTTTGCAGAAGCGTGGGGTTTTGGTGTTTTTTTTTATTTTTGCTAAATTTGAGGGTGTGAGTTTCCCGCTGCCTGTCCCTTTGGCCGGGCTGGGTCCTGGGGTGAGACCCAGTTGTGCTGCTCTTGAGTCAGGTACCAGAGCAGCCCATGGCCAAAATTGGGCAAAGCTTGAAAATACCAAAGTTCCATGGTTTCCCAGCTGCAGGCTGTGCACTTTTGCCCTCTGACTCATCCCTATTTTTCTCTGCTTTGCCCTCACTAAAGGACCTGTTATTCTCCTGCCTTCACCGCTCGTTTATTTAATAGCTGCGTTGTGAGACCTGAGTGCATCAAACCATCACAGAATCACATGGTGTTGGAAGGGACCTCTGGAGATCATCCAGTCCAACCCCCTGCCAGAGCAGGTCCACCCAGAGCAGGTCTCACAGGAATTTGTCCAGGTGGAGTTCGAATGTCTCCAGAGATGCAGACCCCACCACCTCCCTGGGCAGCCCTTTCCAAGGCTCTGCCACCCTCAAAGTAAAGAAGTTCCTCCTCGTGTTTAGGTGGAACTTCTTATATTCAAGTTTGTGCCCATTTCCTCTTGTCCTGTCCCTGAGCACCACTGAAAAAAGACCGGCCCCATCCTCTTGACACCCACCTTTTAAGTATTCATAAGCATTGATTACAATTACAGGCAGGGGTGATGCAAAAAGTCACCTTTCCCCGTAGCTAGATGTCGGAACCCGTGTTGTTTCGTGAGTTGTGGTGGCTGCTCATCACCTGGTGTAAAGGGGCACAGCTCCAACAAATGGAGCATCTGGCGTTACAGAGGGTTCCCTGCAGTGTTTGGTTCCAGCAGCTCACAGGCAGCCCCCCCTCCATCACCTTTCAAGCTTTCCAGGAGGAAACCGTGACTCCTTGGTCCAGCCCTGTTGGAGAGAGAGGCCTCGTCGCAGAGGTGACTAAAATGAAAGGAACCCTCTTTCCCCGGGGTCTGATGATTTTAAAAATAAGCCAGCCTCCCTCAGCTTGCCTACGCATGCAAAGGGCTTGGGGTAGCCCAGGAGGAGCTATTAAACCTCTAGTCACGCGGTTGCCTGTGTGGATGCTTTGTTCTAGAATAAAAGAGAGTTTGTTCCGTGCACACATCCCATTTTTTAAAGGAATAAAGTGGATTTCATGCTGTGACAAATGGGATTTAGCGCATGCTTTGTGTCAAACCCCGCTCCCATCCAGGGATCTTACTGCAGCACACCAGTGTCCTAATCCACTGGGGCTCTGGGCCAGGCTGGGAGCAGTGGGGATGGGATGGCATTAGGGGAAGGACACGTCCCGCTGGCTGCGACAGCCACAGGGGCTTATTCCTGCCAGTGGGTGACACTTGTAACCTTACAAGAGCTTCATATCGAGCTCAACACACCCTCCTGAATGTTTGTCCTCAAACTAGGTGTCTTAGGTACATTTGGTGGCCCCCTGCATTACATTTTTGGTAACAATTTATGGATAACCTCAATCTGGAAAGAGCAATATGCAGTTATTGGTAGCAAAATCATCACGTGTGGCCATTCCTCCTAGGGCTACTGCAAGGCTGGTGTTTACAAGCCACTCTGAAAAGACTGTGGGATATCTCCTTTCCACGCACATCTATCTTCCATCAGGTGAGCCATCCACATCTTTCTTCCTTTGCAAGGCAGGAGACAGCTGGTTTTTTGAGGCTGAAATAGATGGTGGTGGTGGTCAAATTTGAATATAATCCTGCAAAGTTCAGCCCACCTCCATTTAATGCAAGTGAAGATACGAGGGGATGAGGATGGAGTCCCTCACCCGCAAATGGTGCTAGGCTGGTAGGAGCTGTGTGTCCAACGGGGCCCAGCTACAGGTGCTGGGAGCAGAACTTTCAAAGAGAAAATGACATCTGGGGGGCTACAAGATCAGCAGATACACCAGCCAAAAGAAACAAAGGAACAGCTGAGAATCAGCAACTCCAGTTTCACCTGATTGACAGATTTCAGGAAAATGAAGGCACGTAGCATCTGTCATTCTCCTCAGCAGCCACAGTTTGATTTTCTCTGCATTTCAGGACCTGGTGGGAGATACTAACAACAAAGTCAAATGCTTTTATATACAGATGCTTGGGGCGCTGTCAGAAGGGGCTCGTTCTCAGGAGCTTCAGGCCTGTCCCGGCGATGCGTGGGCGCTGTGTGCGTGGCTGCTTGTGTTATAAGTTGTGTGCGTTGCTGTGAGGAGTAAGGCAAGTGCAGGAGCTTACTGAGATGGTTGTCTTCTGTGCAGGACACACGAGCAGCAGCGGCCAAGAATGGAGTCTGTCGGCTTTCCCTTAACGGCAAAATTCGCCCATCCAAGGTCCTTCCCTACCAGGTTTCTCCCTGCGGTCCACGCCATGGCTTCAAGCTACAGGAACCTATTCCCTTACCGCCCCTTGCCTCAGAGCTACAGCCTCCCCTGGATGCCCAGCACCTACTATAAAACAGCTGCCCTCAAAACAACCTTGGCTCCCTTTTCCAAGAGTTCCCAGGGGATCACCGCCAGCGAGAAGCTGCCTTCCATTTACAACAGAACAACCGTCTTCACCCAGTACACCCCTGAGGACTGGTACAAGTCCAACCAGACCAACTACAAAGAGGCAGAGACCTCCCAGAAGAACTCGGAGCGTCTGACAGTCGACACCTCCCTCCTGATTGATGATAAGTACCAGCAGACGAGGAAAACGCAAGTCGAAAGCACCAAAAACCTGGGAGTGCGTGCCAATGACATCGCGTTTTGGAAATCAGAGCTCTGCCACGAGCTGGATGAGATGATCGGGGAGACCAACGCACTCACAGACGTGAAGAGCAGGCTGGAGAGAGCCTTGGCCGAGTCGGAGGCCCCTCTCCAGGTGAGCCCCCGTTCCAGGGGGCTGCAGGCTGTATCCTACAGCTGGAACATCTGCAGCCCTTCAGACGCCTCATTAAGTTTCGCTGCAGCTCCGTAACGTCTAGAAAGTTTTTTATGAAGCGACCATTAGTTAAGTTAGTAATAAACAAACCCTTTGCCATCTGCTGTGTCCCCTCTCAGCACATGCTGAGCACATCAGACCAGCATTTGCTTAACCAAATATTTTTATAAGCGGTACATCTAAAATTCTGGTTTGGGAGACAAAAGCCTACGTCTTATTATGAGGACGTGGTGAGGTCAGGCTGACACAAGTCCCTGATTTCAGCTGTGGTGGCACCAGGGACCGTGTCTGCTCCCTCAAGTTGATTTAATGCTGATGTTGCAGCTCAGCTGCTCATTGTCAGCCAAACCAGGTGCCCTGGGCATTTCTTCCCCCTCTTTTCATCTCTGTGCCCACCCAGAATTTTGTTTCTTACATTTATTGAGGTGGGGGCCATCCCCATAGAGAACCTTGGTAGTGATGGCATGTCCCCAACAGGTTGCTCAGGAGTGCTTGCTTCACCGGGAGAAGAGGATGGGCATCGACCTGGTCCATGACGATGTGGAGAAACAGCTCTTTGCGGTAAGTTTGGCAACTCAGATCACGAGTTAAAGCTGCTCTAAACGGGCTTCACAGCCTCTTTCTCTAACTGGTTCCTTAGTGCTGGTGAGGTGCGAAACTCTTCAACCCCCCAAAACCTGCTGGGCCAAGGGACAGGGTGTCCACCCTGGCAGCAGCATGCCCACGCACATCTACATCACACAGATAAATATATAACTATATATACATATCACACAGATGAACATATAACTATATATACATATCACACACATATCAACACACAGATATGGAGAAGGCAGTGTGTGCCCAACAGCTTCTCTCTCTTTTCCCACTATATTTGCAGATCTTACAAAAGATATTACATCTGCCCCAGCTTTGCTTGGCTCAGAGCAGCGTGGCTGCAGCCGGGCTGCCCCGGTGTGTGCTCAGGCAATGTATTTTATAGAAATCATAAAAACGTGCACTCCTGCCTGCCTTTATAGAGTCTGCTTTGAATTATGAATCAAAAGCCAACACAACGAGAGCTGGCACAGGAGAAGGGACCCTAACACAGGGTACAGTGACACATCATCATGGCAAAGGCACCATGAAACTGGGGAGGAAATGGCAGCCCCAGGGACTGTGAAGCCACTGCTCCATTAGGTTTTTTCTTATGAGTCAGGCCCTAGAAAATGAAAAGATTAGTTTGAAGGCCATGAGATTTTAGGAAAACCATCAGAGCTGGTATCTCCACAATGGCAAGGGTTTGGGACATGTTTTTCAGTTGGCTCCTGCTTAAAAATTACTGGATTTGGAGCTGTAATCACCTTCAGTAGCTGGGGCTTCACAAACGCAATAGGTTTGTGCTGAAACCAAGTTTCCTGGGAACAACACATGCCTTCCATCCAGTGAAGCTGGATGTGTCTTAGAAATTAAATTAAAGCCTGGGAATTTACACCAAAGTCAAGCCCATCTCTTCTTCTGCCATATTTCTCCTGGGGAAGAAAACATTTGGGGACCAAAAAGGGCAGCTGCTGATTTGGGGATGGAGGTATGTAGTGCTGCTGGTCCAGGGAACCAGGTCAGGATCTGTCCCTGTCCCTGGAGTGGGACTAACCACCACCTGACACCGATCTCAAGATGAAAAAATACTTATCGACCTGCCCTGAAAATGAACACAAAGGAACATGGCTGTGGCCACAGCATCCTTCTGTCCACTCCTGGTCACTGGGCCAGGCTCAACTGCACGAGCGAGTGCACTGGGGTTGGGGGCACCTTCCCCGCTCCCCCCCCTTTTACTTTAGGGAGAAAGACCAGGAGGTGAGCTCTCGCTGTGTGCAGGGTTGGAGAGGTCTGAGGGGACGAGTGTGACCAGGAGGAGGGAGTGTGGACACTGATGGGGTCCTGCTTTGCCTTTGCCCAGGAAGTCGATGTCATCAGGTCGTGCCAGGAGAAAATGCAGCAGTTCCTGGAGAAGGCAAGAGGCCAGCTCGAGTAAGGAGGAGACCCTTCTCTCATACTGTAGGGCTGATGTGCCTTTCCAGTTGTGATGTGAACCCCCAGAAGACCCTCACCTCTACCTTTACACCCTTTACACCCTGCAGGTGTAAAGCCCATGGAAGCTCCATGGGGCACGGGCAGTGATGCTCATGGGAGGAGCATCCCCACCCACGGTTCTTGTTTGCATCTTGAAGGTCCAACTGGGCAGCCCAGCACAAGCTGGAGAAGGATCTGGCCAACAAGCAGGTGGCCCACCGGATTGATGACAAGTGCCACCACCTGATGAACACCTCCCAGGGCATTGGTTACTACCGAGGGGTGGAGCAGATCGATGCCACGTGAGTGCGTGCTGTCCCCAGCAGCAAACTGTCCCTAGGACAAATTTGGATGTGGTTAAGAGTCATTTAGATGTGGTGTTGGAGAATATGGTGTAGGGGAGAACTTTGTAGAGTAGGTTAGATGGTTGGACTCAATGATCCCAAGGGTCTTTTCCAACCTAAATGATTTTATGATTCTAAGTTGTCCCCAGCCATAAAGGCATGTCCATCCTTCCTGGAGACACTCACCTCACAGGGGCTATTTCTCTCCACTCCCCACAAAGGGAGCATGGCCCCCTGTTTTTCAGTTGGATGATGGACATCCAGAGGGTGAAAACGAGTCCTGCCTAATTAAACATTCTACCAGGGTTCAGAGATCAGCCTGACAATTAACTCAGTTGAGCACCTCTGCACAGCTCATTACATTTATGCATATTTTCAAAGATGTGTCACCTCTTGCCTGAGTGCCCTTCATTGACATAAAGTCTGGGGGGGTTTCACCCCAACAGGGAGAGGGCCTGGCAGGGAGCCGAAATGTCACAAAAGATGAAGAAATAGAGAGCACGGTCCTGGGAGAGAGAGTTCAGCTGCTCTGGGGTGCCAGGAATTCAGCTTTGAATGAATGGTGACCTAAACCAGCACTCACAGAGATATGCCCTGCAAAGGGCTGAGGGAATAAATCTGCAGCTCGCACAGATGCAGGCAGCTTAGGGAGGGGCATAGATTGATTCCATTTTTCTAACATTTGAATAATTATTCACAGTGGAGCTGAGACATATTTAGACAGGCAAATGGGTTGCAACGGGTTGATGCTAAAATTCAGAGGGGGGTAAAATGTGCCGAGGATCAGCATGTTTTAAATGGGGCTTATGTGGTATTTAAGTCTTTTGTTGACCTTGTTCTAGACTAATGCACAGGCGTGAACTTCATCCGGAGGGCACAGACAGGGAACTGCATATTGTCCTGTGCTCGCTCGGTTTAGTGGGAAACTGAGGCAAACGAATCGGCTGCAACCTGCGCGTTGTCGTGAGGCTGTGAATCACTTGGCCCTTAAATGCCTTGAGCATCTCAACATGAGCTCTGATTAAAATCTCCGCTTTTCTGGGGGAACCTCTTGTTTGTCTGAGCTTTGCTAAGTATCACAGTTTTCATGAACACCTCATCATTTGAACCAATAGTGTCCAGATGTTTCGCTTTTATATGGTGTCCTGGTTTCAGCCGGGAAAGAGTTAATTTTCTTTCTAGTGATTGCAGTGGAAGGAATGTCAACAGTCGATATTGTTGTAGTTGTTCCTAGGTGGTGTTTATACTTTTCAAGGACTCTTTTCAACATCCTATACAAGTGGGAGGGAGCACTGACAGAACAAGGGAAAGGCCAATGGGGTGTTCATACCACAGATGTCATGCTCAGCATAGAAATGGGGGGGTGGGAATCCACCATCAGGACTGGGAAGGTGGTGAAAGTGACTTGTGTCACTATTATTGTTATTTTCTTTTTCTGTTATTGTTCTATTAAACTGTTTTCATTTCCACCCCTGAGTTTTTTCCTTTTCCTTTCCCTTCCTTTTCTCCCTCTTCTCCCTGCCCTTCTGGGGGCAAAGGGAAGAACCAAATCAGTGCTTGGGTGTTCCTGGGTGCCAGCTGGGGTTAAACTATGACATACAGACAAATTAAAACTAGATTTAAGTTTCATTTAATCCATGCTGCTCCCTGGCAGCGTCCATGCCTGTGCACGTCCAGCTCACTGGGGCCCTTTCCTTTCCTTTCCTTTCCTCCCCCCAGGATCTCGGTGCCAGAGTCATGGACCAAGTTCACCAACGACAACATCCTCCTCTCCCAGAGCGAGCGGGCAGCCTCGGCCAAGCTGCGGGACGACACCGAGAACCTGCTGGTGTCGACGGCCAACGAGATGTGGCGTCAGTTCAACACGGTGAACGTCGCCTTCACCAACCGCATCGCCGAGACGACCGACGCCAAGAGGAAGATTCAGACCCACCTGTCCAAGGTATCCTGATCCCCCCCCTTTCTGTGGGACACTGCCTCTTCGCAGTGACACCTCCCTCCCAACTGGGACCCTCCTTGCAGACCTTGACCCCAGCAGAGGAATGGTAAGAAGCTGGTTATGGTATCACTCGAGTGCAAGGTCCCGCACCTGGGTCAGGGCAATCCCAAGCACAAATCCAGGCTGGGTGGAGGATGGGTTGAGAGCAGCCCTGAGGAGAAGAACTTGGGGGTGTTAGTGGATGAGAACCTCAACAGGAGCTGGCAACGTGTGCTGGCAGCCCAGAAACCATTCAAATACTGGGATGCATCCCCAGCAGTGTGGCCAGCAGGGAGAGGGGGAGGATTCTGCCCCTCTGCTCTGCTCTGGGGTGACCCCCTGCAGGGCTGCCTCCAGCTCTGGGGCCTGAGGACAGGAAGGACACGATCCTGTTTGAATAGGTCCAACAGAGGCCACAGAAACGCTGGGAGGGCTAGAGACCCTCTGCTGGGAGGACAGGCTGAGAGAGTTGATGGGGTTCAGCCTGGAGAAGAGAAGGCTCTGGGGAGACCTTAAAGCCCCTTCCAGTTCCTAAAGGGGCTCCAGGAGAGATCCCAGAGAAGCTGTGGCTGCCCCATTCTTGGAGGGGTTCAAGGGCAGGAGGGGGCTTGGAGCAACCTGGTGTGGTGGGAGCTCATCCCAGCTGACAGCCTGCTAGGACAGGGATTTCTGGCAGAAAATGGCAATGCTCATCCCATCTTCTGGTAGTCACTTAGAGGTAGTTTCTTGCCCTGCAGAAAGTCTTTGCTGGGCCTCTGCTGGGGGGTTCGCAGGCTTCCTTCTCCTCCAGGGACATGTTTTCAGTCTCGGTGATCCATGGCTACTACACGGGTATCCATGTCTTCACTCTGCCAAGAGGAGTAAATGGAGATCAGCGATGGGCACCTGGCTCCAACCCTGGGTCTCATGAAAACCTTCCTGGAAAGTGCTTGGCACAGTATTGATTAACTGAGTGGAGATTGGGCTTGCAGAACCATGGGCTGATGCCAGGTCCTTTGGTGAGCATCCACTAAAAACCTTCCCTCTGTTAGTTGCTATTGATGGGCCATCAGCTCCTGCAAGCAGTAATTGGGTGGAGCTGGTAACTCAGTAGATCCATCACTGCTCCGAAACCTCCTCTGATGTGACAGCAACAGCAAAAAGAGGTATTCAAAGAGAGGAATTTCATTTCCCTGAAAAGAAATTGCTGCTGGATCCGTGCCTCGATACGTGGCAGAGTGACAGCGGTCTGAGCCCAGGCTCTGCTTATTAAGCTCGGGTTTTTGTCTGCAGATGGATGGCAGAAAAGGGAAATTATGTTGTTGCTTGAGAATAGATTTTTTAATTTATGCATGTGTTTCTTTTTTACGCCAGACACTGCAGGAAATATTCCAGACCGAGAAGAATATCGAAGACATCAAGAAGGCCATTAGGGACCAAGGGCCTCCGTTAAAAGTGGCCCAGACCCGGCTGGACGAGCGCACTCGGAGGCCAAACATGGAGCTGTGCAGGGACCCTGCCCAGCTGCGGTAAGGCAGGAGCGAGGAGACACAGGTGGTAGCACTCAGGAGCAACACTGGATGAGGAAATTAATCAGGGGGTTATTTTTTTGTTTCCTAACTACTCCTTTCGTAAGTGCACCCAGATATCAAACGCAATGAGGGGGTGTCCCAGCCTTTGGGTGAGCTCTGTGCCTACACCACGGGTGGGTGCAGCCTGATGCCACCCCAAGAGGGGCTGGATTTCTCCCACTTGGGTAAAGCCCTCTGCTTTCCAGAAGCTGGATGGGCTCAGGTTTGAAGGACAAGCCTTTTGCTCTCCAACAGCTTCCCGTTGAGAGATCTTAGGTCCTTCCATTTGGGTAACCACAAGAGAGGGTGGGCCACATGGAGAAGCACTAAGCCATAGGAGAAGAAGGAATGGTTTGACACTGGAAGAGGGGAGACTGAGATGAGATCTCAGGCAGAACTTCTTTGCTGTGAGAGTGGTGAGAGCCTGGCCCAGGTTGGCCAGAGAAGCTGTGGCTGCCCCATCCCT
>BJBW01005374.1:0-11561 GCA_004320125.1 Scolopax mira | reverse complement strand
ATGATCTTTAAGGTCCCTTCCAACCCAAATCATTCTATGGTTCTATGTATCTCCCAGAAATGAGGTGTCTGAATGAGTCTGAGCACGCTGAAGGGGGAAACTCTGCCCAAGGGGTCCACCAGCAATGCCATGCTAGAACCACCCCTGGGATGGGACTGTTAACGAGGGGCTCTTGCTGTTTTCCAGCCTTGTCAACGAGGTCCATGATATCAATGAGACAGTGCAGACCCTTCAGCAGCAGCTGCGAGACAGTGAGGTCACCCTGCAAATGCTGGTTAACACCAAGTCGGTCCTGCAGCATGACCTGGCCATCAAAGCCAACTCCCTGTTCATCGACCAGGAGAAGTGCATGGGGATGCGCAGGACCTTTCCCAGCACGACACGGCTGCTGGGTCCCATTTAGGCTGGGCTCAGCCCACCCCCATGTTATCTGTTCTGGGTAGGAATCCCAGTTCTGCCTTAAAAAATACATGATTAGACTTCCACTTCCTAATGGAAACCTGAGTAGAAATTAAATTGTCACTTTGCGTGTCATACGGTCTACCAGGATTATTTTTTTTCCTTTGGTTTTTCTCTTTCCACCACTCTCTCGTGGTGTGCCAGAAAGTGACCGAAGATATCTGCATGTGACTAAGAGTAAATCCACTCACAGGGATTCATTTCTACCCTTTTGTTCTGTGATTTTAGGAGAAAAACTGTGGTGTCTTCCTCCTTCTGAGTCTGCCTGATGTGGGAAAAGCACAGGGTGAAGCCACGCTGGCTGTCTCGAATCACCTCCCTGTCCTTCATGGCCTCAGCATGGCTTTTAGGAGGATCTGTCCCATGATCTTCCCAGGCACAGAGGGATGGCTGACAGGTTGGCACCCTCCTTTCCACCCTTTTTAAAAATGTGTGCCATGTTTCCCTTTTCACCCTTTGAGAAAGGCGATCCCCACCCGATGCCCCAAGCCTGGTGCTGTGTAGGCCATCGTGTTATCTGAAAAACCCAAATTGTGGTGATGACCCCAGCCACGGAGCCAAGTATTAACAGACTGGGGCCGTCTGTTCCAATGTCGCTGCTCACAACTGGGAGAAGAGAGGAAAAAATAACCTGTGCCCCGAATTCTCTTGTCGACCACCCCGAGGCCCTGAAGTCTCTTGAGATCACCCTGGGACTACACGTTGTGTCTTCATCACCACCCACACAGAAGAGTAATAATCCGAGGCCCATTCCTTTTTGTGGCCTAAGAAGAATCAGCGAATGTCCTGGAGGAGCCCGATACGAATTTGGGTGAAATCAAAGCTTGCCACAAAATACGTTCACAGCACATTGCATAACTAAGGCAGATTATTAGGGTCGAAGGAGAGAGAATTCCCAGAACAGCATCAGCACTCAGAAAAAAAAAACCCAAATTCATTGCTATTATGGAAAAAAAAAAAAAGAGAAAACTTTGGCAAAATGCTAAGGAAAATTTGGGCAGTGTAGGATCACAAGAATGGCTGTGCTGGCTCAGACCAAAGCCCAGCGAAGCCCAGATTCAGCCTCTGACAGAGCCAACAGGAGATGCTTAGATAAAAGCACCAGAGCAAGGCGAGCACCCTGTGATACTTCCCCAGTCTACTTTCCCAGCTTCCAGCAATTAGTATCTCAAGGACTTCCTGAGCTGACAGGGCCATCCTTGGATTTAATATCCCCCCATGGATTTGTTTCACGTGATCTTGTTCCAGTTGTTCCTCGAGCCCGTGCAGACTTGCAGCATCCGCTGTGTCCCTCAGCAGGGAGCTGCAGGGGATGGAGCATCATCACCCTCGGGGTGTTGGTGGCTGCTCTCCAGACCTTGGAGGAGACTGGAAAAGAGGGCCAAACCTGGGAATACTGAAGCTGAAAGGCTAAAACAAGAGTTTGGGCAACAAGGTAGCTCAAAGCTGGTTTAGATCTTTATCATCTGTATGTTCAACCCAGGAGCTCGCAGAGGGTTGGTTGTCACCATGCAGGAGACGAGCACAAACCCCAGAAAGTATCTGAATGTGTCCTGACACAGAGTCATGTCCCAGCTGGGAACCTTGGTCGGGGTTTTTTTTTGGCTTTTGGAATCAGTGGGTAAATTTTGGTTTCGTTGAAGCCAGCGGGAGTTTCTCCAGGGATTTCAGCCTGACTCTATCAGTGATGACAACTGGCTTGGAGTTGAAAGGAAAAAGTTGGATGAAGTCGGGGTTTGGGCATGAATGCAGACAGGACTAAAATATTTTATAAATTCCTTTTGGTTTGGTGGAAAACAAATGTCAGGAAAAGTAAGTAAATGTCTCCAAGATGTATTAGGCCTCTTGTTTTAGAAGTTTGCTGAATTTGAATGTCTCCCCTTCTGTTTTTTTTTTCCTCCTTTGCGGGTCGTCATCCCACCAGTTTGATCAGAAAAGGTAAAACACCACTCTCTCTCGGTGCGTTTTGACCCAGACAGAGTTTCACAGTGGAGCAAAGGCCCGTTCCTCTCACCGCCCTGCTGTGGGGCAGCCATGGGGCTTGGTAACCCACAGCATCCTCCTCCCTGGGGCACAGCACCCACCTCCTCCCCAGCACCCAGCTCCTGCAGCTGGGGAAAGGGCGAGATCCTGGCACCCCCCACACTTGCTGCCATCTCTTGAGGTGGAGAGCCTTCCCCCAGCCCTTCAGCTGGAAATATTGAGAGAGTTATTTCTCTCTGTTTATGTGTATTTTTATATACATTTTGTCATGGTTTGGGCCAGACTGGCCACTGAGAGGAACAACAGATGTTCTCCCCCATCTCCAAGGAGAGGAGGGAGAGAGAGAAAGAGACTTGTGAGTTTAGAAGGGGCTAAATGACTTTAATGAAATATTAAAAACATAAAAAGAAAAAGAACGGAATCTATTTTATACATATAAACTGCATCAAGCTCCCAGGATGATGATGGTGTCACCCGTGGGCACTGGGAAAGTCACAGACTGGACTCAGCGACAGACGGGAACTGTGTTGTTTGGGGGAGCACAATAGGTTCTCCACAAAATACAAGTCAAACCATGTATCGATCTCTTTATTTCTCTTGTTGGAATTCTTTTTATTTTCCCCATTTGCAGATTTTTGGCCCCTTCCCCTTTTCTTTTCAAGTCCCCCGTTGCTAATGGTCGCCGTCACCAGGGCAGGGAACAGGAAGCGAGTCCCTAAAATTGTGATGACAGAGCAAAGTCTTGGGGTTAATGAAGTTTATGCACAAGAAGACATACAGAGAAAAACTTGTCCTTTTGTGTCATTTGAAAATGCTTGTTTTAAGAGTGGTTTCATCACCTGGCCTGGGGAAGGGCATGGTGTGCATGTACCATGGACTGAAGGTGGCAGAGCCCATCATGTGCTGGTTCAGGTGATGCCACAGACACGGTTAAATGAGGCTTTGATCCTTTTCAGCAAAGTCCTCAAAGTCCATCTCTGCCGTGTCAGATCAGCATCTGAGCCCCTTGAAGCGATACAAAAACCACTTTCCCTCCTGAACTCTCATTATTTTATTCTAGAAATCCACGCTGAAACATTGTAAGAATTTTAAGTGATCCCGTGGAAGAGATTCAAAGTGAGAAATCCACATTTTTATTTTTTTTTTAACTCGGTGTTTATAAAACCCATCAATCTTCCAGTATTCCCAGCACAGGCTGTGGTGAATCTCATTTGTACACAAAACATTTTTCAAATTTATCATGGTGCCTGCCTGTATTTTGGTGGTGACCACTTCTAGCCACCCTCTGATGGAGCCCGAGCCGGGGAAGCCGGGCAGCCGGGCACTGACCAAGCCCCTCGATGGGAAGCACCATGCAATTCCCTGCCCCGTGCCAAGTCAGGTGGCCATCTCTCTCCATCAAAACCCCCAAGGTTTGGCTGTGAACATCCTCCTCACTTCTTCTCCTTCTGGCCTGGACAGTCGCCATCCAGCACCTCCAGCTTTGCCTCTGGTGCTTTCACGTGAACTCCCTGGGCAGCTCGGTCCCTGTCACCGGAGCTGCCGTGATCACACGGGCTCAGCAGATGTTTTTCCAAAGCCCTGCTCCGTTTGGACAACGCACCTTTCCAAGAGGAGAAGTGTCTGAGCAGTACGAGATGAATGTGCTCTTCTCACTGGGCTTCCTCCTCCCTTTCTAACCTGCGACTCTCAGCCAAAACAGGCTTCGTTACCCTCAGGCTGCTCTTTTCCCTGATTGGGGTTTCAGGTATTCCTCCCCGGGCTTAAGAAGCTGCTTTTGGCACCATTTTCAGAGCTGGGGCCAAAGAGGTTTTGCTCTCCTCTTCATGGAGGAGCTTGGGTGCAGTAGGTGACCCCCACATCTCCCTTTCCCCACCCTGCATCTCCCGCTCTGCAGGGAACGGGTGGGATAATTCACCCGGAGGCACAGCCACTGAGGTCTCAGACCTACAAACCCAACTCAGAACTGGGGCAGGTTGGACCCCCAGTCCTTGGGGATGAGACCCTTCATGAAGACCCTTCTCATTCTGTGTCTGCGCAGCCCCAGGCGCGGTGGCTCCTCCTGCTCTGAGAGCAGCAGACACTCAACCCAGGGAGGCAAGATGGCCTGAAATAGCCTCATTAGTGAGGAATGTACTGATGGCAGCCCAGATGTTTTAGTCCTCTGGGGCTCGCAGGCACGGATGGCACCTCGGCGTTGCAGGGGGCAGGGAGGTGGCAGCAGCAGAAGAAACGGGGTGGGTATTTTTTCGGAGGGAAGGGCAAATAGCATCCTTGGAAAGTGAGGCTGGGCAAACCTGGACACGGCAGGGTTTGGCTCGGCAGCATCGCGGCGGGACGTGCAGGCATGTACCCACCCAGGGGTTCGAGCACAGTGGGAGGATGGGGGGGGCTATGTTTGAGCCTCTGGCTCCTCTCCCTCCTCCCCATCCCCATAGAGCGCCCCGAGCTCCCACTTGCTGGCCAATGTGTGTGACGGGACCACTTACAGGAGAGGGAACACGGCAGGGCTTGCCAGGAGGAGGGAGCCAAGCACGCTTCTCTCCCTCTTTCTCCCAAGATTTACAGTTTTGGTGGCTGGAGGCCGAATTCTCCCCGCTCGGGAAGCAGGGCTAGTTTGGAGCTGGTGCGTGAAGAGGGGAGGGGTGGTGGGGGAGGTAGGTGCTAGTGCTCAGGGCTCCCAGGGATGCGGGGTCTACGGGGGAGGTCTGTGTGAGCTTTATTTCAACAGATGAGCTGCGGTTGAGGAAGGAGCGAAAGCTGCCGGACCCCAGCGCCCCCTTCCCGGACCCCTCTTCCACTCCCAGCACCCGAGTCCTCCAGCGTTTTGGAAAAAATCCCACCCTCCAGGTAGTGAAATGTCACTCAGTCCCCCCCGGGGATTTGGCTTTCAAGTGCTAAAAAAAATAATAAATCCCCTCCTCCAGCCCCAGGGTCACAATCCCATTGCCATGGCTGGAGCAAATTGCAAAGGTGTCACTTCCCCAGCCCCAGGACGTGTAAATCAAAGGGGATGTGTCCGTGTTGTGTGTGTCCCCCCCCAACTTTGGCACAGCTCGTTCCCCAAATCCTGCCCCATGGATCCCCGGCTGATCCCCGATCTGTCCTCTCCATGCAACCCCCTGGCTGACCGTGCCCCCCCCTCCCCGAGCATCCCTGGAAGGGGGGGCTCAATGCCAGCCCTCACCAGAACTCACTTATCTGCTCAGCAAAACACGCTGCAGCTGCGGGCACTGACCGCATCCTGCCCCGGGCACCCCCGGCTTCCTACAGCCCGCCCCCCCGCCCCCCCCCGCAACACGCCGGGAACCGACCCACGCGTGGGCACCGGAGCGGAGGCACCCCACCCTCAGTCCTCGCTGGGGATCCACGGTAGGGAAGCAAAGTGGGGGGATGGAGGGCAGCCCATCCTGTGGGGTGTCCCCCCGAAAAAAATCTCCCCGCTGCCCGGCGGGAGCGGCCGTTCGTGGGGACGGGGACGGGGCTGCGAGTGATTCTCGGGGGGGGGGGGGGGGGGGGGGGGGGAAGATTTTCCTGGTCCATCTTCCCTGGCGACCCCCGCGGAGGGCGGGGGGGTGTCTATCTCAGCACATCCTCCCCTTCTCCGAGGGTGTCTCCTCGCCCCCACCACCCCCCGCACCCCCAGCAGGGGCTCTCATTACCCTTCTCCCCCAGGGCGGGGGGAGAGCTTTCCCCAGCCCCTTACCCCTGGGGACCCGCAGGGAGAGGTTACCCCGACCCCTCTCCCTAGAAGACCCCCAAATGGTGGGGGGTCTGTGTGTGTGATTCTCCTTGGACCATCTCCCCCTGCCACCCCCAGCACCATAAATGAGGGGCTCTCATCGCCCCTCTCTCCCGGTGAAGGGGGGGGGTTGTTCCCCAGCCCATCTCCCCGCGAAGAGGCGGGGAGAGGTTGCCCGCACCCCTCTCCGGAGAAGAGGCCCCCCCATCCCGAATAGCCCCCCTTCTCCCTGGCCGTGCGGGGCCGGGGCGCTGCCGCATTTATAGGAGGAGCGGCCGGGCGCCGCGGCAGGGCCCTCCCTGTCCCGCAGACGCCAGCGGGGCGGTGGCCCCGGTTAAAGGGGAAACTTGTCAGCGCCGCCGCCCGCTCCGCTCCGCCGCCGCCGCCCCGCGCCCCACGGCTCCGCCGCGACGTGAGTACGGCCCGGCCCGACCCGACCCGCTCCCCCGGGTGCGGGGGGAAATGTGCGGGGGGGAGACCCTGCTGCCGGCTCCCCCCGGGGAAAGGGAAGGGTTTTCCTGAGGGGGAAAAGGGTTGGAGAGACCCTCCCGGGGGTCTATAGGGGAGAGGGGGAGCGCACCCCTGTACTCCCGTCCCGTCCCCCCCACCCCTTCGGGGGTCCTCTAGGGAGAGGGGTCAGGGCAGACCCTCCCGCTTTTCCCCGGGGGGAGGGGTAATGAGAGCTGGGGTGGCAGGGGGAGATGGTCCGAGGAGAGACACCCCCCCCAATTCGGGGGTTTTCTAGGGAAAGGGGTTGGGGCAACCTCTCCCTGTTTCTCCGCGGGTCCCCAGGGGAGAGGGGCTGGGGAAAGCTCTCCCCCCGCCGTGGGGGAGAAGGGTAATGAGAGCCCCTGCTGGGGGTGCCGGGGGGGTGGTGGTGTTCGGGGGAAAATGGGCTGAGGAGACACCCCCAGAGAAGAGGGACAGGGGTTGCCCTGTCGGGGAGGATGTGCTGAGATAGACACCCCCCTACCCCCCCACCCTCCGCGGGGGTCTCCATGGAAGATGGGCCAGGAAAAGCCTCCTGTGGTGAGAGGGGGAGACAGGGACAGAATCAGCCCTGGTGGCCCCATGGGGGGCCCTGGGTGGGCAGGGGACCCTCCATCCCGGCCGAGGAGGGCCAGGGGAGCCTCTTGGGTGAGATGAAAGACGGTCCCCCTCTCTGGGGGTGCTAAGAAGCACACTGCCCTCGGGGAGGGGCGTCAGAGCCTCCCCTTGGAGGAGAGGGGCTGGGGAAGCCCGTCGGAGGAAGCCCCCCCCCCCCCGGGGTCTCCAGGGGCCGAGGATGCCCCCTCAGTGGGCTGGCTTGGGGGAAGAGCTCAGAGGAGACTCCGGGGGTATCCGGGAGTGGGTCTGGGCAGAGGGCTCAGCCCCCTCCCTCGCTGGGCGCTGCCCGAGCATCCCTCGGAACCCTCCCCGCTGCCCTCGGGGCCGGGCTTCACAAGGACACACAGACGGAGGGACAGACAGACAGACACACTCAGCAGCATCCCTCTGCCTCTCCAGTTCTGCCCTCCAACCGCCAAGATGCTGCTTTTGCTGCTGGGGATCATCGTGCTCCACGTCACCGTGCTGGTGCTCCTCTTCGTCTCCACCATCGTTAGCGTAAGTCCGGGCTCTCCTCCGGCACCGGGGTACCAGCAGGGCAGGGAGCAGCCAACAGGGGGTGGGGGGTCGAGGAGGGGAAAAGAGGGGGGTTTATGGTATGGCGGGACACCTTATAGTGTTATTTTGATTTTTGGTTTCTTTTCCAGCCTGGATTTTTGGCAGGGAATACGACTTAGCCATTGCTGCTCTTATTGCTCACAGTGGGGTTTTGGAGCGTTTTGCACAGAAAGCTCTTTCTGTGTTTGTGCTGTCAGGTGTCACTGGGTGGGGAGGGGGGGGGACACACGGACACACACACGTGTCACTGGGTTGTGTGTGGCAGGGGGTGCTCAGGGCATCCCTATGGGTGCAGAGGAGGGGGTCTCCTCCTCTCCTCGTGTCACATCACAGAGCAGCCTCAGAGCCTCCAAATTACACTCCCCTTTTCGTTAAAGCAGCTCCACCTGCTAATGAGCTTTGGCCCCCAGGACCAGTACAGCCAGTCTGAGCAAAACCCCTTGAAAACAGGACTGGTTTGGGGACTGGCTCCTCAGCACCACCAGTTTGGCTCTCCAGCCCTGCTCCTCTGGGCTGTGAGTTGGGCACAGCCTCCCTCTCCTCACCCGGGTGGGCTCCTCCTGGCGATTTTCAAAGCTGAGGCTTTGCAGGCAGTGGGAAGACTGAGGGCTGGACGCTGCACGGAGCCTTCCCAGCACCGTTCTTGCTCCAGAGCCCAATTAACACGTCAGCTACTTTGGGAGAGGTTTGATTTTGCTTTAAGCCAGCGGTTGCGCCGAGCTGCCGAGTCCCAGGCTTGCTTCTTTCCTTTATTTTATTTAAATTTTTTTTCCTCCCCTTTTTTTTTTTGGGGGGGTGGTAATAGTAGTAGAAGATGTTAAAAAAAATAATCTTCTGAGCCGTTAGGACTCACGTGGAAGCATTCAAAGAGGATGGCAGAGGGGAGGGAAGCGCGTGTCCCCCCTGGGACTCGGTCCATGTTGAGAGAGAATAAAGAGCTGCTGTTTTTCTGCCGTTGAGGTGAAAACGGCTAAAAGCAAACATCACTATTTCCTTTCCAAACCTGGTTGGGTTTTTTTGTTTGTTTGTTTGTTTTTCTAAAGCAAAGCCTGTGCCCGGGAGCGCCCGGCCGGGCACACATGTGCACTGGGGTTATTGGATGCCCTGGGGGGGGCACATGGTTCCTGCCCCCTCCCGCCGGGGCCCTGCTGATGGGGCTGTGTCTCTTTGCAGCAATGGCTGGTGAACGGCGGGCACACGGCGGATCTCTGGCAGAACTGCACCTCCGGTAGCGTTTTCCACTGCCTGACGTCGTCCACAAACGGTGAGTCCCAGCAGGGCTGTAGCTTTTATCCTCCTCCCCAGATTGACGAAATCAAGGTGTGGGGGGGTTTGCCTGTGTGGGTTATTTGTGATGCCCTTTTGCTTTCCCTTTCACCCCCCCTACCCTGAAATTACTCCCTCCCAGCCCTTCCCCTCGCCTCCTCTCTCTGGAGGGGCAGGGTCCCACCATGATCCTGGGGGGAGATGGCCCCCTCCCAGCCTCACCAGTCCCTGAAGCTGTGATGGGGCTTAGCGTGGGTACCAGACCCAGTGCCCATTGCTCTGCCCTCCAGCTGTGGGGTGGCACCTGGCAGCACCGTGTCAGGCTGTTCAGCACCCTCAGCCACAGCAGAGGTGACCAGCTGGAGATCTTTTTGCTGGTCTCTTGTTATTAGCCTGCTTCAGTTACACTGGGATTATAAAAATGTGAGACTCCTTGGAGAACGGCTCACTGGGCAAACGTTGATTTATTTTTATTTTTTTTTTATTTTAATTATTTTTTTTGGTCACACCTCCCTCTTGCCTGTTTTAAAGTGCCTAAAAGATGCACGTGGTGCTCCAGGGACAGCCTGTCCCCTCTCTAGAAAGTTCCCCTCCTTTTTGCTGCTGTGACAGGTGGAGTTTTTGGGGTGCATTCCTCACCCTGGGGTTCCCTACTGAGCACTGTGGGCCTGTGGCGCCTGCACATCTGGAGTGGCTGAACGGCCACCTCTAGACTGGGCTGGGGCAAGGCTGACGTCACGCTGGGTGATGATGTCACGCTGATGACATCACGCTGGGTGACATCACCCATCCAGCCGTTTGCTGAGGTCAGCAGGGGAGGAGCACTTGCTGTGATGCTGAGTTCCCAGGTCATTGAGTGGTGCCAGGAACAGGAGATCTGTGCTCAGGGAGTCCGGTGAGCCTGTGCCTCAGTTTCCCCCAGAAGACAGGGCTAACGCACAGTGGAGCTGTGCCCAGCCTTTGCTTTCAGTTAGCCGGGGTTTTGCTTTCCCCTGGAAAGAGATTCTCCCAGTGGAACCCCCAGTGAAACCAGTTGTGAATCATGCCCATGTCACGCTGTGCCGGAAACACGGTCCTGGCGCAGGAGCAAACCGATGCCACGTGGTCTTGGCCAGGCAGGAACGGTGGAGAGCACCGAGCGCTTTCACAGGGTGGTGGTGGGAGACCATCAGAGGTTTCTGGAGATCCAGGTCACCCTCATCCCCAGCCCGCTGGGAGCAAAACTCTCTTGGGTCCCCCACCTGGGGAGGTGGATGCTGATGCTCATTCTCACTCTTCTCATCCCCCCCGTGAGGGCCCCAGGCTCTGTTTTTTTCTGGGAGTGAAGCCACCACCGCGGGTCTCTGCTGACGCCTGGTGGTGTCCAGGCCAGCCAGGAAGCG
This sequence comes from Scolopax mira, assembly GCA_004320125.1. Classification (NCBI taxonomy): domain Eukaryota; kingdom Metazoa; phylum Chordata; class Aves; order Charadriiformes; family Scolopacidae; genus Scolopax; species Scolopax mira. Next base: position 1,064 of record BJBW01005374.1, on the reverse strand, counting down.
GCTGGACCCCAGCCCAGCCCAGGAGCCTTCTGGAGCCATGGTCTTCATCAGCAGTTGGCTGGCTGCAGCGTAGGCAGGCTGCTTCACGGCCATTCATGCGTGTTCCAAAACTGCTGACCTTGCGCTTCCAAATAAAAGGCACCGATTGGACCCTCCCCTCCCCCGGAGTCCCAGAGCTGTAAAGCCTCCCCAGATCTTTTGCTTTTCAAACCTTCAATGCTTTTTTTCTGGATGTTTGCAGGATGCAGCGTGTCTGGGAGTTGTCAGTGTTGAGAGGGGCTTATCCAAACTGTGGTTGGGATGGTTTCCTCCACATCTGACTGTCCTGCTGGGTGCTGTGAGTCTATGTTGCCCTGTTTCCAGAAGCTGCTCAAAGAGAGGCTTCTTCTGGATTCTTTCAGTGATGAATTTTTATCATTAAAGGGGTGACATGGCCCTAAAGGACGAGATGGCCCTGCTACAAACACCATTGAGCTGCTGAGTTGGGTTGATAAGGTGCCCCAGTGGCAGCTCTTTGAGTACAGGTGCCTTGTGCCTGAGTCTTGAAGAGCTCTCTGCCAGCTCTTATTGGTATGAAGGCTCTGCTCTGGCATCAGGAAAAGGAGGTTTTGCTTGGGCAAAAGCTTCTGCCCCATCCACAGTGCAGCAGGGCTGTGAGAGCAGTGCAGCTGAGGACCAGCCTTCATCTGGTAGGACCCTGGATGTGGGATCCAGTGATCTCCAGTGCTGTAGGAACACAGAATCAGAAGGTATTTTCCAGGTTTCCACAAAATTTTTAAAAATCGGTTAGTAAAAATGGAATGAAAATACCACACAGCATCCTTTCCAGTGGATCCCACACCCTCCCTCTCTGCTGCCCATCTCTGAGCCCCTGCGCTGCTGGGGGGGGGGGGACACGTGTGATCGGCCACAATTCGGAGGTGTAACGGGGACACGGGGCAAGGAAGCTGTAGCAGGGCCAGCTCTGAAGCTCACTGAATTTCACTGAATTTTTTAGAGTTGTAAGGGACTGTAGAGATCATCATCCAGTCCAACTCCCCCGCCGAAGCAGGATTGCCCAGAGC
>BJBW01005373.1:0-12471 GCA_004320125.1 Scolopax mira | reverse complement strand
GTCGTGGAGTCCCCTTCTCTGGAGATTTTCAAGACCCGCCTGGATGCAGTCCTGAGTGACATGCTCTAGCTCTGGGCAATCCTGCTTCAGCAGGGAAGTTGGGCTAGATGATCTCTACGGTCCCTTCCAACTCTAAAAATTCAGTGAAATTCAGTGAAATTCAGTGAAATGCTGGTACTTTGTGACAGCTGGATGCTGGAAAACAAAGACTTTTATTCCTTTCTCTTTACCGGTTTGCATTGCAGTATCACACAAAAGATGCTCCAACCAGGCTCCATATCCTCTTTTGGGACAGCCAGGTTTCACCCGAACCTGCTTTCTTAAACCATCCCCATGGTCCACAGATCCATGTTCCACACTTGCAATAAAAACCCATCCTCCTGGCCCCTCGCAGCCAAGGCAACCCCATGGTGGCAGAGGACTTACGTCTCTTTCAAACCTTAACACACTGGGGGTCTCCACACCAGAGGCACTGCTGTGAGATAGAGCCACAACACCCATCTCCACATACATCAAGAATTAACCTGTGGCTTCACCTTTAAAACTGTAGAAGAAAGTTTTAGGGAATGAGGCGAGGAAGCAGCAAGTTGGAGGCACATGGAGACACCACCACCTCCCCACCCCTCTGTCAACCCGGCATTTTGGGCCATCTCCAGCCATCGTTGCCGCAGGAGTTTGTGTGGGGAGGAGCGGAGGCAGGAGGAGGGAGAGGGAAACACCAAGGAAGAGCAAAGCTCAGGTGTCTGCAGGAGGTTACCCTGTCCAAGGCAAGAGGAGCAGGGAGATTCCCACCTCAGGGATGGTCACAAAGTCAGGTAGAAGGAGAAAAGGGTTAGGGACACAAATTGCACCCTTCCATGGCCAAAAACCAAATGCTTCACAAGTTGTCCATTTCGTGATGAGTCACAATCACTTCCCAGCCACGTGAACTCATCCCATCTGATTTTACACCTCGTGCCAGGTCCCCACACCCTTCGGATGCGAGTTTTCCCAGCTGTCTCTCAAGAGGAGGGGAGATGCCTCAGGCCAGCAGGCAGGAGAGGGAAGAATGCAATTTCCTGCAGGTTTTCTCCCTCAGAAATCTTGATTCCAGCCCTTTGTCCCACCCAGGTGGGTGCTTCATCAGAGATCCTTGGCTGGGGGCAGAGCTGGCCCATGGGCTGGGGTTTTTTTTCAACCTGCCCCCGTTTGGCAGCGTAGGAGCAGGTCCTCACCAGAGAGAGGGATGGAGGGAATTTTAACCTCCGTGAGAAAGGTGCAGGAGGGTAGAGAGAGGAAAGCAGCAGAACTTCACCCCTGGGTTACGTCTCCCTCATGCTGGATCTCATTCACTTCTCTGCCAGGAAGAACCATCCCACCAGGACTTAGGCAGATGAGGATGCTTCAGCTTCGCTGCAGTTCCCCGGCCTCCAGAACTGGATACGCAACTCGGATGGTCCTTTGGCTCACTGCCCCGTGAAATGTGTTTTATTTATAGGAAAGCAGATAAAACGCAGCTAAGGTGGCTCCAAGAAGCCAAATCAAAAGATTTTTTTTTTTTTTTCCTCAACACGCACGTGGCTTTCAAACGCATCCTGAAGATTTCACAGACATAACCCCGTTACCTAAAAATAAAATTACGGTGGCAAAAACCTACTTCGCTTATACAGAAGTCGACTGACAAGAGTGTTAATCGATCACCACAACGTGCCAGAAAGACGAGATCACGGAGCTACAGTTAATTAAAGAAACCAGAGAGAGAGAGAGAGAGAGAACCCCGACCCAAGGCCTGTGCGGGACAGGCAGCACCAACGCGCTGTCCCGCTGCCTTCCAAGGGGCCCGACGACCAGAAAAGGGCAGAGCCATCGGTCTGACTGTAGGTCAAACGGCCTGACTGCCAGAAAACGGGGGTCAAAATGAACGTGAGTTTTCCAAGTGCCACCATCACCTCCAGTTCCCGCTCAGTCCGGGTGAAGGAAGAGAAGGAGGGACGTACCGAGGCGGATGAAGCTCCAGCTCGTGCCTCGTCCTCTCGCGGAGCAGCCTGAAAGCAAGTGACAAGAAACCCCCAAGAAAAGCCACGTCCATTTTGTAACCTATTAATTTTTAAATATAACATTTTATTGCTTAGATGGTTTGATACAGAACAACTTTTACTTTTTTATTTTGAATTTGGAAGTACTGTACAACTGAATAAAAAGAGGAATAAAAGTACCAAAACAAATGTGTGATTCTCTGTTCATGTGGCATAAACCAGTCTTGTACACAATTCGTAGCAGCAGTTTAAGTTCCCTTTAGAAAAATATGAATTCTACACATTTATTACTGTTTCCTGCATGGGATGAAATCACTAGGATTAAACTTCCTTCGTGGAGAGAGAGAAAAGAAAGGAGACACACAGAGAGGAGAGAGAAGATGATGAATCATTCTGAAAATGGAATCAGACTGTCTCATAGCCCCCAAGAGTTATTTCACAACAGCCTCAAACAAGGTTCTCTCTTTTTTTTTTTCTTTTTCCTTTGTTTATTTTTTTTTTTTGCGCTTTCACAGTCAAGTGCTTAATGTAGTGATTGAATTATCTCAATGTTAAGTCCATTGCAACTCAGGCAAAAGAATTTCAGAAGATCCTTTTTTTTTTTGTTTGTTTTTTTTTTTGTTTTTTGTAAAAGCCCTGAGAGAGGAAAAAAAAAAAAATAAAAAGATTCAAACAAAAAAATCGTATAGAGACAAATTAGCTGAACATGCAAACTAAAGCCTAAGATTCACCCATAGTTTAAACACATTATAAATTTCACAGTTTAATATTGGGGGAGGAGGGGAAACAAAAAAAAAAAAAAACAACCCAACAACAGCAACGGTTCTCAGTCAAACTCAACTAATAAAAATGTCAATAAAATGTGGCAAGATCTTATAGTCTACTAGGATATAGATAAAGGCTAAATAAAGCTTTAAATCAATAGTGATTATTGCTAGCAGATGTCCCGGCAGGCTGCTGGGAATTAATTACTTGCTACATTGTTCTGCAGCATATAGTTTAGTAATGGCTTCTCCCCCACAGTATTGCGCAGTTTAGTGTGGAGAGTTGCAAAAAAAAAAAAAACCAAAAAAAAAAAACCAAACAACCAAAACCAAAAAGCCAACAAAACGACAAAAAACCAAAAAATACCCCAAATAATAATAATAATAATTATTATTATAATTATAATAGTAATAACAATTTAAGGGATGCGTGAACTGGTTTTAATTAAGTAGAATGCACCTGGGTAGAGTTTAAAATGAATCATTGGTTGTGATTGGTTTATCTAGATCCGGCGTTAGCTTCGGTTCTGAACTGGTTCAAACATCCCTACTTTAAAAAAAAAAACAAAACCAAAAAACAAAAACACAACAAAAAAATAGAAATCACATATACCTCAACCATTTTTCTCTTATTCTATTTGCAAGAATATTTCTCGAGAACGTTTCTCTTCCTTTGAATTCTGGACAGTGAGATTTCAGTCTCCAGAAACTTTCGGAGAATTTTTAATATAGATATAGATATATATAGATATATATATTATATAATATAGACAGGGTCCGAGGCCCACTTCCTCCATGTCTGGTGAGAGCAGGAAAAGCGATTTTGCGGGTGGGGAAGGAGGGGGGGGAAGGAGGGAAGGAGGCGGGGGGGGGGGTGTCACAGTGTGGGCTGGGCTGGGGGGCTGCAGTGGTGGAATAGCACAGTGAGGCTCCGGCAATGCTATTATGGCTCTGTCTGTCCCAGAGGTCATGACTGAAGGACAATTAACAAACAACAATAACGACAACAACAACAAGGACAACCAAAAAAAAAAAAAAAAAACAAAACCAAAACCAAAACAAACGCTGGGCACTCCAAAAAATGCACAGCTACAGTAGGATACATTTCCTTTAACCCCTTCAATCTTGGCGGCTGGAGTGTCACCTGTTGCCGGCAACAGGAGCCACAGGGAGAAATTCCAGCTGCCAGCATTAACGGGGTTAAATTATTGATATGAAATTTAGACACACACCTCAAGTCTTCAAGCATCAACCCCCAAAATCTCAGGAAGAATTTTCTTTCTTTCTTTTTTTTATTTTTTTTTTTTTATATTTATTTTATTTATTTTTAACATGTCTTATATCTGTAGTTTTATTACCAGTAGTATTATTTCCTTGCTCTAGAACACGACAGTAGCAAGATGACGGGTTTAAGGCTCGCATTTCTCTCCTGCTTGCTTTCAACTGGAAGACGGAAGGACTTTGCTCTTTTAGAAGAAGGAACACACGCTGTCACCCACGCGGAGGGGCTTCCCAACGACCCCTTTTCTCTCTCCACCCCCCACCCTGTCCCCTGCCCCCCCACCACGAGTGAGATGTTCCCCTCTACAGGCGTGACGATACCTCGCTGGCCTCCACGGGACTCTCCGCTGAGAGGGAAGGGTTTCATTTAAAGTACAGTAGAAGAGCTGCAACATAAGAAGAGGAGCTGGTGAAAGCGTTAAGTCAGGGGAAAAAAAAAAAAAAAAAGGAAAAAAAGGAAAAAAAAAAAAAAGAGCAACCCAACCAACAAACGTTTCGAGAGGGGATCCAAGCTGCGCGATACGTCTGCGTGGGCAAATATTGCCCATTGGTTTCTGCTGACTGCAGAGACAAGCGAACTGATGGATTTATAAAATAATAATAAAATAATAATAATAATAATATACGGAAGCAAATCAAACATATATAACAGCGGGTGCATAATTTCCATAGGTTACGTTGCTATGTAACTCTTCTCTGCATACATGCTCAGTCCACGATGGCCAGGAAAAAAAAAACAAACCCTAGGATTTAGAAGACCATTTCTAATGCTGAAAAGTGGAAACAAGCGTGAGGTCGAAATTCGTTTGTGTTTCCTGCTTTTGGCTTGAACCACTTTGAACACCTTCAACTGCCACGTTGTTCGGGCCTGGAACAGGCTTAATGCTCCACCATGTGGCAAATGCAAGAACATCTACTGAGAAAAACACAATAAATCAACGTCTCATCTGCATTTCCTCTGACTATTTCATATGAAATTCACATAATTTTTCTTCCAGTTATTGGCTGTGGTATCCACGGGCCTCCCACCCCACTGCCCCCATTTCCAGCTCAGAGAACAAACACGGCGACTATCACAGATACACAAGAACAAGCTCACGCACACCAATACAAAAGGTAACATTAATGCTTAAATGAAAAAGGTCCTCTCCAAATAATTCATTAAAATATTAAAAAAAAATCATTTTTGAAAAAAAAAAAAAAATCTATGATACCAAAAGATCTAATAAAGTAGTAAGGCACTCAAATCAGTATATACTGTAGTCTCTTGCATTATTATACTGAAAGGCATATGGCACCGCGTCCAGTCTGCCATACTCTCCCCATAGCTGTAGGTCGCTCTTCCAAAAAACAAAGACCCCAGAAACCTTGCTCTGCTGGCTTCAGTTTGCGTGCTGGGACGGGTCCAACCTCCTAGCCTGAGTCACTCAACCCCCAGGAGCTGAGGTGTGCTGTCTGCAGAGGCAAGGATGTGATTCATGGGAGACTTTTTGTTGTGCATCTCCAGCAAGTCTTGAATGAAACCTGAGGGCCTCTCCTGCTCGGAGCTACCCCGAGGTTCCTGGTCTATTGCTGTCTGTTTCTGTGCACTCTTGGTGGGCTCCAGGAGACAGGTGCCAGCTCCTCGCCCGCTCGGCCTCTCCTCTCTGCAGGGGGACTCCTTGGCCATGCCAGCCAAGGGCTCTTTTCGGCTTCCCACGAGGGATGGATGGCTACCCATGCCCCCCGCAGAGTCGCACTCGTTTTCAGAGATGGGGTTGGTGCCGCTGTGGCTAGACTCATTTTCGCTGTCTTCTCCACACCTCGACTGGGTCTCCTCCTTGTCGCTCTCTTTCCCATGGTTTCGGGCATTTTTGACTTTCTGGTGTATGCGCTGGTGGCGAACCAGGCTGTGTTTCAGAGTGAAGGTCCGTTCACAGGTTTGACACTTGTAGGGTCTCTCACCTAGAAAGGAATTAAAACACAAAGTCAGACCTAAGGTCACGAATGCACCTCCCTCTTGTGTCAAGCACCGTAAGATGCTCTCTGCTTTGGAAATTCAGTATCTACATCAAACATGGATGTTGGACTCACACAGATTTTCTGCTTCTGTACTAGCAAACTAGCTGATGGCACGCAAGCAGGAATACAGATAAATCCTTTGGGGCACAAGTAAAAGACCAAAACTAAGTGGCTTGAGATTTCTACAAGTTTGGAATGGCCCAGCACTAAGAAGGGAGGAAGACCATAAGCCCCAAGTGCACGTTAGCATCCCATCTAATTTAGCCAGCAACTTTTCTGGAAGAAGTTTGCAATGGTCCTCTGGAGCTCAGAAGGCTTTGTGAAACCAGCCCACCATGGGGGCTCTCCCTGCTGCAGGTCAGCCCCTGATGCATGTGGAGAGAGAGGACTTGAGATGGAAGGACGAGGATACTGCCCAGGTAACTGTGGTCAACAGCACTTAAAAAGTGAAGAAAACAGCACGAGAACACATCTCCCTCTCTCTTAGACACCGTCAGATGGACAAGCAAGTTAATCACCAGAATCAAAGAAAAGCTGTCAGGATATACCCTTGCCACAACATCCCCTTCTCTCTTGGTGACAGTATCACCGATTTTCCAATTGGACCCAGAGCAGCTGAAGGACCTAGAGTGGTCAGGCATTTGTGAGACATGGAAGGTGTCTGTTAGAGGTGACCAAAGTTTACTGACTGAGTGAAAAGTGCCTGCCTTGACCATATTATTTACAGAGCTGCTGGTGTTCCTCAGCCCACTGGTGCTTTAGGACAGGAGTGACATATGAAAGCCCCTGAAAAACCTCTTCATGCCCACTGCAGAAATGTTTCTCGGAGGACAGAATTCTTCCTCTTATTTTGCAACCTTAAGCCATGGAGCAGCTTACTGCCAGTTGATACTACCTGTAGTCTGCTCTGCTCTCGGAGCTGCTTTTTGCACCTGAAATGCTTGAATATTTTCCTAAGCATAAGCTCATCAGAAAACACAGCAACCACAGCCTCCCAGACAAAATTCCCCCAAAGTCCCAACCCAGCACTGTGCCCCAAGGTGCCCCCTGCCCCGAAGGATCAAAGCTCCCACCCTGACTCATTCTGTTTCTGACTCCACCTACTAAAGATTTTTCAGTGCTGCAATTCCATCAAGACACCACCTTGTGCCACTGAGCACACAGAACAAGACACTTGGGGCTCATTTCTCACTTGTAATAATGCTTGGGATCATTAAAAGAAAACGGGTTATGAACTTGAGGTGGGTGGCTGAAATGTGCAAGCAGGTCCTGCTGTCTCTGGGAAGCATGCCCCTTAGAAATATTTCCCTCCAGTGCCCTGCTGAGGCATCTCCTATCAAGGGAGGGCACAGCTCCCCAGGAGCATTTTCAGCTGGCAGCCTTTGCCCACCAGCACTTGGCTGTGGCTGGTGCAGTGCCGTAGCCCACCCTGCCCTTAGGTAGTCAGCACCTGAGCACCCCACAACTATTTACTGGGAAGCAGCCTGCACTAGGAGAATGAAACTTTTCCAGCCCCACTGCCACTCAGCAGGCAGGCAGAGGTTTCTTGCACCCTTCAGCGTGCCCTAAATGTTTCTCTCCTGAGTAACGTAATTCCAAAGCTTTGCAGTTATCTTTAAAAAGCCCCATACATTAAAACCCAAGTATAAGCAATGTTACAACCTGATGGTATTTTTGCAATACAGCAAATGTGTAAATATAAAAAAGAATGGAAGAAAAATCATACTGACAAGCCTTGCATATCTCAGCATGCAATGCAAACATTTAAAGCACATGGTATTGGAGTCTCCATGGGCACACACCTGTGTATCATTTTGGGGTGAAGCTCAGTACTTTAGATACTACAATCTCCCCAAGGCTTCTGAATAATTACGAAAATAAGCACAAGAATGGGACCTGGCCCCTGTTTTACTTGTGGCTCAACTCACAATTTGACTCCTCAGTGCCAGAAGAAAATGGGTCAGTTTTGCACTTGAGAGGTCAATATTTGTGATTCAGAAGGGCAGTAAGTTTGGTTAAGGCACTAGTCTTTGGTGCAGTTTACTAAACATCACCATCGATTACAACACCAATATTTTTTTAATTTTTTAATTGTCAAATTCTTGTCTTCAGCAGAGAGCACCTTCAAAAAGACACAAAATGTCAAACGGCACCCGTTTTCCTCCCTCAGAGCAGCTCACTGACAGGTAAAATACATTGTTAATAACAATGCATTAAGAAGGATGAATGATTAATTCATAATTAATTTTAGCTGGCTCGTAGCTTCATCTCTGCATGGTACTGCTGCAAACCGTGTATTGCAAAAAGTGATCCCACATGTTTTAACTGCTGAGTCAAATCAGCACACCAGGATTTTACTAGAGTGTTCCACCCGTGTGCCCCTGACCAAGCCTGAATGAAAAGCAAGGCGCCCACTGTAGCTTTGCCTGTCACTTCAGCAGCAGGTCAGGATCACCAGCACATTACCCGTACCAGGCTTAGATAATCAGACAAAACCAGACTCTCCCTCTCTAAACTTTCACTCCTAGATGAACTCTTATCATATACTGCCAGGTTTCTCTACTGCTCATCAAAATACCGGGAAGAAGTAGAGCCACAACACATGTGACAACAAGGGTGTCAGAAGAAGCTGGACAGAACAACTGTGCATGGATCTCCATACTTGCCATCATCTCTATAACTCTGCAAGTTTTAAAACTCCACATGGTGGAAAACGGTGCAGGAACTGGAGACAAGGGAGTGCTGATAATTCCTGCTCCCTTGACACGCTTTGCAGCATGTGAGGTTGGGGAAGAGAAGACACCTGGCAAATACCCACAGGACTAAATGCAGTGTCTCCGACCTCAAGTGCTAGCAGCAGTTGTGCACCTACAGAGCAGATACCTCAGTCTGGTGGCAGACCTGCTCATAATCTGTTCTGCCCTCAAGCCTCCTCTTACCTGTATGAGACCGCATATGTCGCGTCAAATCTTGCAGAGACCAGAAACGCTTGTTGCACACAGTACAGACTTTTTTTCTTTTGTCTGCTTTTGCAGTACTCTTAGCCCCATCAGTCTTTGGTTTTTTGTCATCACTGCTCTTCTCAGTGGACTTTCTCTCTGTGCCTTCCCCCTCAGAGACGCTTTCGCTCTCTTCATTCTCCTTTCCTGTTGCCTCACAGTCCACAGGAGACTCCACTACCTTCAAGTCCATCGGAGACTCTTCCTGCTCAAGACCAGAGTCCTGCATCGAGGGAGCTCCTGCATCATCCTGAATGCTTTTGCTTTCATCCTCACTGCTCCTTTCATCCTTTCTGTCCTCACGAGTGTGGGCCTTTTTGTGACGGCTAAGAGTGCCAGCAAACTTGAAGGTTTTGCCACAAATGTCACAGGCATGTTTCCTTTCAGTCTGAGAACTGCTGCCTGCACTCTGGTCACTCTCTGCCAGCTTGAAGTCCATTAATTTGCTGGCAAAATTGAGGTCAAGACTTTTGTTACTTACAGAATCTTCCTCAGGGCCCTCTTCATATCCATCCGCTTTTTCTTCGGCATCCTCTTCTGCCGGGGGGGAGTCAGCCTTTTGCTCCTCCTTGGGGCCGCACTCACTCTCTGGTAGCTCTGTTATTTCCTCTGGCTGTTCCTTCTCGCAGGAGGTCAGGTCCAAGACTTCGTTTCCTGTAGCTAGTGTCTCCACGTCAGACTGGCTGTCTGCAAGCAAACAGAGACAAACTTTCAATGGGATGCTCTCTGCTAATCCACAGCTACCAGCGGTGAGGCTGCACGCAGTCCCACCAGCATTGCTCCCCATCAACTGTCCCAAGATCTGTTTCTTTTATCTGTCACCCAGGACAGTATCTTACAGCTGAGAAGACCACAGAACCCCATTTACAAGATGATTAAAAATCTCTAACAAAATGCTTTCTTTTCCAAAATGCACCCGCTTTCCTGGCAGTTTCTTCAGGTCACTTTTAGTATAATCACTTTCAGCAGAGAATGCAAGATGCTGAGATGTCAAAGCAGAGTTAACATCACTACTGTACCAGAGACATGTGGATACCTTATTTAGAATATTTCATGTACGAAATTTGGATACAGTTGGAAGCAATATACAAGCACATATTAATCAAACTAACGTATGAACTATAAGTAGTGGGAAACGCTTTTCATAGGGAATGCAAAGTCCTCATGCAACCAACTGGTACAATTAAAGCTTAGCACCCTCGATAACACGGGTCAGCTAAAAAAGTTGGGTATGCATCATATAAGCAAAAGTTTGTCCACATGTGGCTCTTTGACGTAAGCTCTTTATTACACTGACACCACCTGGAACCAAACCAATAAAAGCCAAGATATAGTAACATCCAGTAGTAACATCCACGAAGGCATCATCCTTCGTTGTTTCACAGTTGCCATAATTAGAAGGCAAAACCCATCTAAGACATCCACCTTAATGACCTCCTCTGCTTCCTTATCAGTTTGGAGCATTAACATTGCCAAAGACATAACATGTGTCGAAAAAAAATAAAACAGATGAGGTGTGTGAGGAGAACAAAGGGCTGGAGCTGTACCCCTTCCAAGCTCTATACAATTAGTGTACATGTAAATAGGAAATAAGCTTGACTGGATCTGGAGGCCAAAACTGATGATGATACATCCCCAGTGCCACTTTCCAGCAACTGTTCCAGGACACTAGTTTAGCAAGTTGTGCTTTCTGAAAGCTGAGACTTGCCTTGCTCTGAGTCCTCCCCCTCACCCCCTTCCTGTTAACACCACGCAGCCAAGGGAGCACACAACTCACCGGGCATTTCAGCATTCATCTGCAAGCCTGATTGCTGCTGAGGAACTACAGGGATGTAGAAACCCTGGTAGAGCAGTTTATGTTCTCCATTTGACATAGTACAACACGTACTTGTCTCCGAATTGCCTAGATTTCCTATTGCAGTCTTCACAAGCAAGGAGTAGTGATAGAAGATAAGAAGGTAAGTTCTCAGGCACTTAGTTGGAATGCAACATAACTTGCATTAACTCCACCTCCTTGCACAAATTATAATAAATGGCCGTTAAACAAATGCCAAAGCTAAGCAGCATTTCCAGTAATCGTGAACAATCACTTAATAGAGCATAATCCTTGATTTGCTTTTTCTTGAAGAGGGTAGAAGGGGGAGAAGGGACGTGTCAAAAAAAGTAATCTCACCTTTGAATCAAAACAGATCCGTTTGCATAGACAGTGGATTACACAAAAGCTTTCCGCAAAGTTCATTGCTCATCTAATTATCTGCCCATTAAAACACGCAACCAACCCATAATCTGAGTATAATGCTAGAGAATTTGAGGATGTGGGCATCTGAAAACAAAGGTCATCTGCAAGTGCTCTATGAATTTGCATTTGAATTCCGTGTTTTGACTCATTGCTTATTTCTTGGCTATATTCAAGCACAAAAAAATACCCAAGAAATAGAAAACTATTTTAAACAAAAAGAGGTGGTTTTCAACAATTAAACTGAAATGTCAAGGCATAATAATTAAAGGGAAGCACTGCTCCCCAACCCAGAGAAATGGGAGCCAGGCACCTATGAGAAGCCGGGGCCCACCCATGGTGCTCCTGGATGCCAGGCAGGTATCTGAGACTCACGGCTGCAGGTGCAGGCAAGAGAGTGAGCCCAGAAGCCAAACCCAGGCTGTACCTACCCAGGGGACACGTTTAAAAAGGAATCACCCTTAAGGGTTCCTGCCCTGCCACCTTCTTCCACGCACTGCCTGTCAGGATAGGACATGGACATCTGGCTCTCACTGGTAGAGTCTCCCCTTTCATCAGCGGGGGATGAAAAAAAGAATAAATAGCAACCGACCCCCTGCTGCTGCTGGCCACCCACCCCAGCCCTTGCACAGCCCTAACATTCACATGGTTGCAGTGTGACCAGGGCCGTTTCCACCAGAGCATGGGTTTATGCTGGACTGAAGTGACCCCTGAATCACCGCTCCCTTTAGGCTAAGGGCAGGAGGGAAAGGAAACAGGGAAGAGGAGCTGGTAAGAAGTCACAACCCCATCTGCCTTTGCTTCCTACCATCAAAAAGACCTATCTGTGGATGATGGACAAAGAGATGAAACTGGAGTGGCAAAGTGGATATTAGGAGCAAAGTGACACCAACAGAAAGCACCTAAACCAGCTGCTCTACCACTGCCATCGGTACGCATCCTCAACAAAGTGAGGTGCACCCCCTGGAAGGCCCAACTTTTATGTTCAACATATCGTGACTGATTTTCCAATTTTCACCTAATTTTCCCTAACTTTTTCTTCTGCTGCTTCCAGTATATCCCTCAAAATTACTATTTTTCTTTACTGAATTTCACTGAATTTTTAGAGTTGGAAGGGACCGTAGAGATCATCTAGCCCAACTCCCCTGCTGAAGCAGGATTGCCCAGAGCTAGAG
>BJBW01005372.1:16254-29370 GCA_004320125.1 Scolopax mira | reverse complement strand
TCGTTCTGGTTGGTCAGTTCGGTCAAAACCACGACACCCCCTTAGCACATTGAATCTGATGTTTTCTTAGCAGGTACTGGCTCAGTATGTGTGTCTCAAATGGACATGAACAAAGGCATCAAGTTCAACAGGTGCAAAAAGTGCTGCCAGGAGAACCTGAAGGCATAAGATCTATAAAGCAAATGAAAATAATATTTCTTAAATAAATAAGTGTAAACTAGTGAAGTAGTTATTCTCTAAAACTTCAGGTTTTCTCTTGAGATTTTAATAAAAAAATAAGTTAGGTGAAGTTGAGTCATGGTTTTCAGACATTAATGCCATCAATAAGGCAAAATGGTGAAGGGGAAAAGTGTGTTATATTGTTTCCCTAGTGGACAGAATTGCAAAGAGAATTTGGACCAATAATGACATTGTAAATGTCATTTTGTTGTAAATATTGTAAATGACATTTTCCATCTTTCTCCCACCAGCCAACTCTGATTACTTTGATTACCACTGTGTTCAGGCGCTCTATAGTGGATATCAAAATTAACATTTTTTAAAACTCAACTATTATTTTCAAGAAAACCAACCCGCAAAGTTAGAAGCCACCCTACAATTTTTTTTAAAGGGTTTGAAGAACCCAGATTCTTAGACCCTTGGTAACCATTCACAGTGCCGAGTAGAAGAGCTGGATTGGCTGACCTTTGATTCTTGTTGCTCAGACTAGCAGAGGCAAGGATTTCCAAGCAGGAACAGCACATATTGACTTGCAGCATTTTAGCTGCACAAATTATGTATCTGAATGCTTTGCTTGGTTGCGATATTCTATCATCTTCATGGGGAACTGAATTTTCAGAGTCAAAGTGAATGTTATTCTGATCCTACTGAGGCTGAAAACTTATAATTCAGTGAAAATGTTTATGCTTTAATGGATTCCTAAGGAATTGTAATTTGGGGGGTAAAACTGAAAGCCAAACTAAAGCCAAATGGCTAGCAATGTCTATGTATGGTGTACCTCATAGTTTTAATTTGGAGTTAGGTGTCTCAAGACTCCTGAGAATATATGCTGAAAAAGCTGTTTCAAAGCAGCATGGTTTATTTTTCTGCTCAGGTGCAGAAAGCTTAAAATAAAAAAATTTGGAACATTTTGGGGGAAAAGGTAAAGGGGTTATGCTGTCTTGAATTAGGAAAAAGTGAATGAATAGAGGCTCTGAAACCAAAAATAATAAAGTATTACAGTACAGTAATACAGTATTAGCGCTATGTAATTTTTCCTTGAAGCCCCCAAATCTTTCCTTCTTTATTTTGTTAATTTTCCTCTGTGCCATCACTTTGCTGGTTTAGTAAGAAAAGCAAAATGGTTTTCCATGAGAGAAGATGAAGCACTTAACCTTTTAATTATGGTGATACCCCTTTGTGGATCCTGGAAAAACTGTGTGTTTGGACATTGAACGATGTGCTAGCAGGAAAGACTCTGAATCACACCATTATAATTTCTAAGAGCAAACTCAGTCAAACACTTACTCAGTATGTGATTTTTTTTGTTTTGTTGCTGTTTGTGTTATATGTTTGTGTTATTATCTCATCATAATTAGAAATTACTGTAGTTTTTTTAAAAAAACAACAAACCCCCCGCTATAGGTATGGATAATACATTTCCCTTAAAAGGAGAATAAACTGGTTTTATTCCACTTGTACATCATCTGTAACCGGAATGTCGCAGTTCAAGGTGCCTGGCACGGCTGCCACTAGAGGGCACGAAATGATGACTAAAGTTACCATATTAAAATCAAGTAAAGACTTTGAACCAACAAGGCAGTGAAGAAATGCAATAAATGAGAACAAATTCTAGGAGCACTTCTTTCAGTTTCTTAAAGATAGAATAGGATTGCCTTTTAATTTTTTTTTTTAATTTTTTTTTTTTTTGTGAAATTATAGTTAAAAATATTAACCAGGTATCGGAAATGGAGACACTTTATAGTGCACTATGGAATTTAGAAAAAGATGCAGTGGGATTAAATGGGTTTTTTCAAACAGGAACACAAGCAGAAATTGCATAGCTTTTTTCAAAATAAGTTGCATAAAATTAGACATAATTGAGCAGAAATGCCAAGGTTTTTGTTTCACCTTTCTGATATGTGTTAGTTATCTCAGCCCCAGTCTGTGTAATAGATGGCTGTTACTCAGAAATTCTTAGCCCTCCGTTTAATATTGCTTGGAATGCATGTCTGTCTCCGTCCCCTGTCTGAAGGGATAATGTTTCATGACCATCTAAGGATGCTATGAAGATAAATCCATTATGTATGCAGTTCTCCCATGCTGCAGCAGTGGGGGTATGTGCTGGGCAGACATTCTGATGGTGCTGGCAGACTTTTGCGGTTACAGACAGAGGAGCCTGTGTCAACTGCCAACCCTGTAACTGCATACAGGCAGAATTTACCTCCTTAACATAAAGACTGAGGCACAGCGACAGAGGATGCAGGACCCTGCTGTGTCTTAGCCCAAGCTGCTCAAGTCCTTGAGGAGTAATCTCAGTCTTATGTATCGCAGTCCAGTATCTTTCGTGATAACAAACATTTCGTAAAAAGCAAGACTGTGAGCTAATGGGGTAACTGGCAAGGAAATCCAAGTGAGGCCAACATGTTGTCCATGTGCCCTACAAATGTGGCATGAAAATAATACTTCTGAGATAACTCAGAAGTAGGCTCATTGCATGAGGAATAAAATATAGTATAGCAAGAATGAAGGACTGAGCATTCATTCATTTTCTGCATGAGGGTATCTCTATGCTTGCTCAGGATAGAGAAATTGCAGAGAACCTCCTTAGTGTGCTCTGTGTCTGTGTTAACCCTCGGGTTTAGCATGGAAAAATGTATGCAGCTGGCTTCTAGAAATCCATGAGACTTGAGTTCTTTGGGCTGAAGAGGTTCATGTCCACCCTTAAGCTGCTCTGGCCCTGTGCGGAGAGGTGGCCGGCAGTGGCCAGCCTCAGGGTGAAGGGAATAGTCACTGGCAGCTCCTTGGTTACACCTGCAGTTGATCAGGATGGATGAGCCTTAACTCCATTTTGTGTGTCTATGAATTTTTACTCTCCGTTGTCAAACGCTATGAGAGTGAATTCTTAGTCTCAACCTGGAAACCAGAACAAGTTCTCACTGAGACAATGAACCAGTTTCGATGGCAGTTTGGCCATCAAAGTATCTTCTATTCTCTCAGTGTTCATGTTTAAATTGAGACACTGCATTCCGCTAGCAGGAGGCAGGGACATTAAATTCTGAGTGAGGTGGTTGTCTTATCTTCAAGGAGAAAAAATTAACTTTTGTTGTTGCTTGAGGACATGGAATACAGAAATGATGGTCAAGGAGATGCTTGTGTTGTCTGTGTCAGCTTGAGATGAGGAGTTCTGGGAAGCTCAAAACCAGCATCAACTTACTCTAAGGTAAACATTTTAGTTTCTGAATTTTGCTAATCTTTTTGGAAACATAGAGGCCTGCCTGCAAGTTATGAGGTTGTGAAGAACCTTGTGAATTCAATAAATATTTCTGCTCTGTATATGGAAAAATTATTTTCACAGTTCTTCATGTTGATATATTCACAGACTTATGGATTCACAGATTAGACAGGTTGTAAGGGACCTCTAGAGATCATCTAGTCCAATTCCTCTGCTGAAGCAGGAACACCTAGAGCACATCACTCAGGAGTGCATCCAGGCAGGGCTTGGAGATCTCCAGAGAAGGGGACTCCATGACCTCCCTGGGCAGCCTGTTCCAGGGCTCTGTCACCCTCACTGTGAAGAAGCTTTTCCTCATATTTGAGTGGAACTTCCCATGTTCCAGCTTATGCCCGTTCCTTCATGTTCTATTAGTAACTAAAGAGGTTGTTTTTCAGCAGGTATTAAACTTTTCTATCTTTGTAACTCAAAATATCAGACAGTAAATAGGCTGTCCCAAGAGCTGTCCAGATTATTATACTTAATTTTAGAGTAAAATTTATATCACTGAGCAAATCTCAGAGGGCTAGGGAAAACTTGCTCTGTGTTGGCTGTGTTGATTATTAATGCTTGGACAATTTGTGGAGGGCTGTGATGAGTCTTGCATCAACTGAAGTCTTTAAATTAGATACCTTACTTAAATATGTGTTCTTTTTCAAATGTATTATGGGCTTCATGGGGAAATTAGCAAGTGAGATGATGTAATCTCTGTTCAGGAAGGATCATTGCTGATCCTTCCAACCTTTAAACATATAAATCTGGAAAACTTAACTGTCACAACACTGTAACCATTTTAGGCTGAAGTTTCTAGAAGATATTCTAGAAATAGATATTTCTATTCAAATAAATATTGCTATCAGGGTTTACATTTCTGAGTGTATTTGCCCCAGCGTTTCCTAATCTGCATTGAGTCCCTATTAGTTTCATTCCAGGATCAAGCCCTAATGCAGAAATTATACTTACGGTGCATCTTGTATGGCACATACTGATTCTGACACCAGGACATGGATAACTGTGGTAAAGTTACAAAAAATATACTTGAAATACTATTAAAATGCATCCAGCTGTCACCACTGCAGGTAGTTCATGAGTCTTTCTTGTGAAACAGAGTACAAGAATTACGTTTTTGTCAAGCCACGCTCTGAAAATCATTTCCCTTCATTAGTTTTTCATTATAGCTGTGTTGTAGTGCTATTCCTTTTAGTTAAGACTTGGATTTATTTAAACCCAAAATCCAAACTCAAAATGAGCTCATTCACAGGCAGAAGATATGCCTCCACCACCGCACTGCTGCCGCCTTTGAGGAACAGACACCTCCAGCGTCCAGGGTAAGAGGAGGGTGGCATATCCTGGAAAAAGAGGAGTGGATCTAATAATAAAGGAATTATTGCCACTGGAATGTGAAATCTACCCTCTTGTGTGGAGTCACACACATGCAGTGAATCACTCGTGTGCTCCCATTTGGACACATCTGCCTCACCTGCAGGAGCCTCCAGCTGAGCTCTGTGCTGTGTTGGTGCCGTGGGGGAAGAGAGCCAGGTGCCGGTCGGCCTTGGGCACTGTGTGGTGACACCTACATGAGGAAGTCTTGCTGGACCAAGACAACTCCACGCAGAGCTAATGAGGGGGACAACTGCACATGTTGACTAGTTTACTGTGAATCAGTAGGCCAGCTTGAGCTGTTGGGGACTTGACTTTGGAAATTTTGGGGTTCAGATAGGGCACTCACACTTTAGTCCCCATGTCATCCAACTCTGCTAAGAGCCAGTGAAACCTTTTGGATATTCTACCCTATTATCTCTGTTTACATGGTGGGAATGTACAATTAACAGATGGGAAAATTGAAGGGACGTGCAACTGGAAAGAAACATACCTGAACAGAATAGGGAACTTACCCGTTCATCCTAGCACACCATGGGTTTAGTGCACATGTGGTATTCCTTTTCTGTTAACAACCTAATTTTTTAAAGTAATTTTGAAATGTCTTTCTCAGCCCTTAAAAATGCTCATTTTATCAAAAAGTCAAATATTTTTCTGTAGGAGGTTTGAATATTATGCCTTTATATTTTTTTTATTTCTTTTTTTTTTCCTTCCCCTGAAGCAGTTGGAATGGATTTACTACTCCCCATCCTTGCCTGAGACACTTCTGGTGGGATTGCTTGCTGGCCACGTGCCAAGGCCCATCCTGCTCCTACGGTTTTCTGTCTCCTCTCCATTCCCAGGCCTGACTGCTGCTGCTTCTGTATTAGGTGTCAGGGATAAGACTTCTTTACTTTGAGAGTGACAGAGCACTGGAACAGGCTGCCCAGAG
Source organism: Scolopax mira (assembly GCA_004320125.1). Taxonomy (NCBI): domain Eukaryota; kingdom Metazoa; phylum Chordata; class Aves; order Charadriiformes; family Scolopacidae; genus Scolopax; species Scolopax mira. The sequence continues at coordinate 23,587 of BJBW01005372.1, read as the reverse complement.
AGGTTGTGGAGTCTCATTCTCTGGAGATACTCAAAAACCCCTTCTGGATGCATTTCTTTCTTGCCTGCTCCAGGTGAACCTGCTATGGCAGGGGATTGGACTAGATGATCTCCACAGGTCCCTTCCAACCCCTGTGATTCTGTGATGTGATTCTGTGAGGGCTCAGCAGTAGTGTGCTTCATCAACAAAAGAAGGGCACTTGCTGGCGTCAGGGTCAGCCCAAAGCACAGTAAAGACATCAAGGATCAGGAGGAGAAGTGATTCTCTGCTTGCACCTGTCACACTTGTGCAAGCAGCTACTAGACACACTTTCCCAGGGGTTTGCTTTCCTCTTTTCCAACGCCCAGGGCTGTAGCTGAGCAGTTACTGTGTGACTGATGGGTGTCGTGTCAGCTTTGGTTCGCTGCACTGAAAGTATCGGATTGTGTAGAGACATCTCAGATACCCTGGATGCAGCAGAAACTATAAAAAGGCAGCAAGTCCAAGGCACTTGTGGGCTTCCTTCTCAGAGGGATCACATGATATATTTGTTACCTTGCTTTTGAAGACTGTGCTGACATCGAGGCATTTTCTTCTTCTATGAAAGCATTTTTCACAGTGCTTAGATTCATGCATGAAATCATGCTTATGTGTTTGTAGGAGTAGTCTGATCAATTACGGAAGTAATGCTTCATTGGTGGGAACTCAGAAGGCTCCATAACACACGTTCTGTAGGGCTTGCAGCAGCATTTATTGCTTATTTTGGGCCAAGATTTTGTAGGCAGACAATATCAGCATTCTTAATTTAACCATATCAGCATGTCTTAAACTGTCTTAAGCTGTAGCTGTTCTGAAATCCTTTGATGTAGATAAATCTCTCATTACGCTGGCCATGAAGACTATGAGCAGCTTTTTCCATGACACTCACATTCAGTTCTAATCAGATGATAAAAGTAATACATCACATAAAATATGTGAAAACAGCTCTTTCCAGACAATTTGGAAACGCTCTGCCAAGTACTTTGAACAGTTTACCAGCTGTTCTGGTAAACACATAAAAATCATTCATGCAAGAACTTTCAATAAACTGCTACTAAAAAAAGGGAGAGAAGCACTTTCTTCTGTTTTGTTCTTGATGCTAAAATACAGGAAGCCAGCAGCAGGTCCATGCTCCAATGTGGTCCCTGTTGAGTGCTGGGCCAGGCCAAGTTCCCATTCACCAAGGAGCACGGACATAAGCTTTTATAAATCTCTGGGTACAAGAGAAGGTAAAATCCACCTGTGAACATCCCTGCCATGTTTGGGTCAATGTGTTCCAGTGGCTTCTGACTGATGACTTTGTAAGTAGGTACAGACCAGGGCATGAAGTGATGTGAAGAGATGTATGATACAGAAGAGCCAAATGCCAAATTCTCCATCCGGTTTTGTGAGACAGGCCTGTGTACATAAGCAGGGCTGTGTGTAACCATGGCATTAACTTTTATAGAACAGATAATACGATTTTGGCTGTCTCGTAAAATTCCTTGCCAAGTTTCCAGTAGCTTAATCATGTTCTAATTTAAAATAATTAAATCAGTTATGGTTTTTTTTTAGAACTGCTTTTTCATCTCTAGGGCCATGAATATTATCACTGCAATTATGGCTAAAATAATTTTTATAATAACCTTTAATTTTAAGTGATCAAAATCATAAGATTCTCTGTAAACAAAAATCATGAAAGCAGGTAACTGACTGCTGATCCTGAACTTCGCCCAAACAGTTGTGCCATCAGGGGATGTGGAAACCATGGGTCCAAACTTGTGAGCTTTCATAAAGTTGGTGTGTAAAGTTTAAATCCAGATCATATCTAGAATTCATTTTTTAAAATCCATGTTACATCTTCCATCAGATTCCTGGCTGAGGAAGCTTCTTGACCTAAAAGTGTTGAAAATCTAGATCTGATTTTCTAGTGTGATCATTTATTGCCTTAAACCAATCCACAAATTAAACATAGGCAAATTGAGGGAAAAGTGTGGGTTGAATGGAAATGTAGGGACATATGTTTTATACTTGGTTTGGTTTGTGAGAAAATACTAGGTTCTTGACTTCTGCTCTATTGAAAATACGAAATAATTGCACATGATGGAAATTTACAATCCAGACCTTATTCTGCATTTCTTGTACAAATTCCTTGTAAGTTTTAGCACAAATAATAAATGAAATACAAGACACTTTTCTAAAGTCAATTGCTTCAAATATCCTCAAGTCTAAACAACCATGACATAAATCTTTCTAATAAATGGTCATATGTTGATGTACAAGCTTAGGGCTTTCATTTCCAGCTAAAGGAACACTCTGGCTTCAGCTAGTGAGAGCCTGGGTTTTGCTCCTCAGATTTCTCTCATATTCTTAAAATTGTATTTGTATTCAGTTTCATTTGATTTTGGTTTTGATTTGTCCAAACAGCAGATGGCTATCCTAAAGAGTCTGTATTTAACTTGGCACTTTCCATTCCACATTCCTTTACTATTCATAGCACAGCAGTCATACTCATCTCCAATACACATAAATGGAGGCAGGTCGACTTGCAGCTGCAGACCTCCTCAAATGTTTGAGTATTTTCAAACTAACTTACAGCATTCTTTTTTTTTTTTTTTAATGTTGAGAAGACCAGATATTAGTCACAGTGGGTGGATTTGTTTGGTTTTTTTTTTTTCATCTCTCATTAAATGAGAGATACTGGGATAGAAATTAAACCTCTGTCTGTAATAAGGAGCCTCTGCAATTAAAATTAAACTAGTAGAGCCCACATTCATACGAGAGTGGCACAAAGGCAAAAAAAAAAAATTGCTCTTGAAGACACAGTTGTAGCATCTCAGCCTAAACTGTCAAGCAACATGAAGAAAAAAATTCATCTGATTGAACAATAAGAATACCTAAATGCATAAGAATAAAGTCATCTGCACTAGAGTAATGCCTTTTTATTTCCAGAGATGGAAAGAATTTGATCCTTTTGAGTATGTGTAAGCAACATGATTTTTTTTCTGTTGCTAATCGATGGCAGAATATGTTAAACAAAAAAACTTTCTAAATGTCTTTCAATGTTTTCTTTCAAGTTAATTTGTCTTTGACAGAAAGTATCGTTTCTGCTTACCATGCTTTCATGGTAAGCATGTCAGTGAAATATAGTCAGTGATTATACTTTTCTTCTTATAGTTTCAAACATGCAACATACCTCTAAAAAGTAGTATCTAAAGGTTTCTTTGTATACAAGCTTGAACTGTTGAAACAGGGTTTTTACCTTGATCCTCCTGTTTGTGTGCTCTTCCAGAGACTAAGGAAAAATAATTTAACCTCAAAAATTAGAAAAAGTTTTTTTTAGTACATAAATCAAATTTCCAAAGGACTCACCACCTGTCTATTGCTTCTTTAATGATTGTATTGTCTGACAAATATGTACTTCTTAGAAATACAGCTCCTCCTACTGAACTTATAAATGTGCTTTATTTTCATTATGTTATCAAATAGATTTTTTTTTTTTTCTCTTGCTGTGACTCGCCTAAATTTTCTGCTGTTCAAAAAGCCTGGCTTCCCAACACATATGTAGCTGGAGGCAAGCAATCTAACATTTCACATCAAACATTGAACTCAGTATCCTGAAAAATATATACAAAGATTTTCCTTTACTGTAATGTAAATACAGCCTCATGCTTACTACACCCTACAGCATCGCTTGAATGATATTATGTTGGTGTATTAAGAATGGTTTTATCTCACCCATTAACTACAGAAAAGGTTCTAATCCTTTCCCACCGAGTTCTTCATTTCAACAACCAGAATACCATCATGGCAGAAAAGCGCAGACAAGTCTTTGTTCTCCACTCCGTTAGGTAATTTGTATTGTCTGGTAAAGCTTCTGGACACGAAACCGTGTTCGTCCATCCTGGGTCCGTGCTGAGCTTTGATGAGGAGCCAGCCTTCAAAAGTCTGAATAATGATGTCTTCGGGGCGGAACTGCACAACATCCAGCAAGACCTGAAAGCGCGTGTTCTCCTCCTCCTCCCGGCCGCTCTGCCCATCCCGAGCCGTACTTTCTGCCGTGCACCTTCTGCTGCTCAGTCCAGCTGTAGAAGGGCCCGGCAACGCGTATAAAAAATGATCCAGTTTGTGCGCTTCCAGCTCCGGGATGGCAAACTGCTCTTGATAGCGTACAGGAGTTTCCACCCAGTGTCTTATAACAGCTTCTGCCATTGCTGAGGCAGACAGATAAGCTGCTGCTCCTCGTGTGGCTTTGGGGAAGCTGCGGGGGCAGAGCAAACTCTTCCCAGCCGTACACCTTGCCCCCAGACTGGTTTATCCCTGGATGTCGCCTTTCGCTTTTAGCACAGGCAGAGCTTAACATTTAATAGGGCGTGCTGTGCTCCAGTGCCAGGAGACTTGCTTCGCCTTTTATCCACTGACAATAGAGCACTATTTATAGTGCTGGGGTCTTGAGTGGCTTCAACACATGCACAGCTTTCATGCATAAGAAGTAAAAGCGATATCCTAATGCACCTCCAATGATTGCAATATTGTGCTGCTTGTCATTATGAATATAAATGAGGAGGCCACTCATGTGAAACAGTCTTTGATTTAAATGGAAGTTTAACATTCTGTTTTTCCAAGGGATACATGGCAATAAGTAAAACCTCTGTATTTCTTCAGAAGGTACTGAGAGAAGGGATTTCACTGGCTCGGCAGTAGGAGTGGAGCAGGTTTCAGCTTAGGTAAACTATAAAACTATCGAGTGCATTGGTTGTTGCCGCAGAAGTTGTGCAGAGGTGAAACACGGGCATGGTAACCGTGGTGTTGGCAGGAGGAGGGAATTTAAACCATCCCGGCCCAAAGAGGGGGTGCCTGAAAGGCAGAGTCTGCAATCTTAGTGACCTACAAACACGGCACAGCCTTCTCCAGCGAGTCAGGGAATCGAGCTCAAGAGTGCAGGGAAAATTACAGTGGAAGATCAACTTTCACAGCTTCCAGGACACTGCAGAGTTTATTTTTCCCCAGCAGAATAGTAAAGACAACTCCAAATCCTTGATGCTATCACATTGTCCCAGTAACCTTCACCTTTTGGGGCTTAACAGCTTGAATCTATGTTCCCATCTACCACATGTGTTTGGAAAGCAGGACTGGTGACCTCAAAGTCTCTTTGTGGTGTAATCATTTTGCTGCTCCATAGCAAGAATGTAGCAAATAAAGCCGACAAGTGTTAATAGCTTGGTAAACAAAACCTAAGAGGAAAGTGCAGTGAAAAGGGAAAGCATTTCCAATTTTAATAACTTTGCTAGAAAATCCCTTTGAGCCAGGCTCAGTAATGTAAAGCACAAAGCAACTGATGGTTAAAATTGTTCATTTCCCTCAGTTGCACAAATGGTAGAAATAATCAAAAGTTAGACTTTTATTCCTTTTTGTTTGGCTGTTGCTTTTCAGAGCTCTGTCTCTCTCTTGTCCTTACATGTTCCATTATCATGAAAATGGCAAGACAGTTTATATGGGATCTTTGGTTGCTAATGGACTCACAAAGAAAGAGGCAGTTGAATTTCTATAGTTATCAGGAATGAACTTATTTATTGAGTTGATAACAGAACAAGATTAACAGACACATCTATCTATCTAATTAAGGTTCTAAGGTTGCTCTTTTATTTTAGACTCATGAAGGCTGCATTGCAAGGTAAGGAAATGTTCAAAGGTAGATCAAATGCTCAAGGTAACTTAAATGAATGGCCACATATTTGATTGAGTATTGTGGGAAAGGAGAATTACTCTATTTTAATATTGGCTGTTCTCTTGTCAAACTGTCCTCCAGAAATCATTTAAAAGTGCAATCCCAAATGTATGGCTTGCTAAAATAGTGATAAAAATACCCTGGCGATTTGCCCATTGTCTGTTCAGCATCTGTTTTCTGTTTCACTAGCCAATGATTCACTTGATAAGGAAACTTTAACCCTGAAGTGAAGCAGTGTGCCTGCTTGGTTGTGATATTACGCTTTTAGAGATTGCTGAAAGTTATTGCTGTCCCTACTGAATGTTGTGATGATAGCCTGACTTATTTTACTTCAATTTTGCACTTCATTAATAAATGTACTGTTCAGAAATACCACATTGTTTCATTTTTATTTATTTATTTTATTTTAATGATTCCCATCTTCTCTGGAAAAAGGTATACTTGCCTATACTTACACTTTAAATGAAAACAGAAACCACCACCTCAGGGCAGCTCACTATGAGACAGCTATATCTGTTCCCATAAACAGTTGTGTTAGTCTTTCAAATGTTAAGTGTATTTGGAACTGTCCTTCTGGTGTAGTTAGCACGATAGATGCTTTGAATACCCTTTAAATTCATGTCATACGCAAAGTTCTACAGAAGTTCACAGGATCTTTCTACTCTGTAGTACAGGGAATCTGAAAGATTTTGGTTATGAAGTCATCTAACCTCTTTCTGCTCTCCCATCTTGCTCTCTCCTCAGTCCCAGTCCCCTTTTCTCTCTGTTTGCCATCTATGGGCTCAGGAATTATCACAATCTTTTTTATCTCTCCGTTACTAACATGGAGAATATGTCAACTGGAAAAAGAAAACACCCATGAAATGCAAATATATAAGCAACTTGGAATATATTTTTTGGCTTTCAAATGTAAACATGGAGGTGGTCCTGTAATACTGAGGAACTTTTGATGCTTATGCTGCTGTACTCTGCAAATATCGATAGCCTATTTCAGTCAAACAATGCATTTTAAAAGCAGTTGATTACTGGGGTCATTTTAAACCTTTGGAGCAGATCCGGCAGAAGCAGAGTCAATGTCCTGCATTGCCAGCTCAGTACCTTGGGTTCTCTTCCCTTGGTTTTCCGTGCATGCCAAAGCTTTACCCCATGCCATGCAGAAGGTGGGAAACCACCGACTGGCGTGGGAAGCATTGCAAAGCTGTTCCTCACAAAACTGAAGAGAGGCAGCGCGCTATCGTGGCCTTGCTCTTTTTTTTTGCTGGTTGCACATACTTGTGTCTCAGTATCTTTTGCGGATTATTGAAAGGAAGGAATGGGATCTGTCGACAACTTGCGAGGGTTGTCCGGGAGAAACACGGTGCCAGCATGAACGTGTCACACCGACATCTTGTGGTGAGGCGAGAAAATAGCTATGGAAAGAAACTCTGGCGCTGCCTGCGGTAAAGCCAATACCAGTAACCCTACCAGCCTGAGAAGTCCTTGGACGGAAAGAAAATCTAAGGAAGAGAGCTGCAAGACTTTAACTTGCATCAGGATATTTTCAAACTGATATGAGTTTCCTTCTCAGTATTTTGGAGGGGGGGGGGGGGGGGAAAAAATTTTTGTTTG
>BJBW01005372.1:0-16187 GCA_004320125.1 Scolopax mira | reverse complement strand
AGTTCCAAGCCCCCTGCCATGAGCAGGGACACCTCCCACTAGTCCAGGTTGCTCAAAGCCCCATCCGGTCTGGCCTTGAACACTCCCAGGGATGGAGCATCCACAACTTCTCTGGGCAACCTGTGCCAGTGTCTCACCACCCTCCCACTGAAAATTTTCTTCCTGGTATCTAATTTAAATCTACCCTCTTTCAGTTTAAACCATTGCCTCTGGTCTACCCCTTACTACACTCAATGATAAGTAGTCCCTCCCTGTCTCTCTTGTAGGCCCCCTTTAGGTACTGGAACGCTGCCACAGGGTCTCCTTGGAGCCTTCTCTTTTCCAGGCTCAAAGACCGCAACTCTCTCAGCCTGTCCTTCACAGGAGAAGTGCTCCAGCCCTCCTATCAGCTTCATGGGCCTCCTCTTGATTGACTCCAATTGATTCATGTTCTTATGCTGAGAGCTGGACACAGTACTCCTGATGGGGAGAGTGGAGTAGAAGGGCTGAATCACCTCCCTCAACCTACTGGCTACATTTCTTTTGATGCAGCCCAGGATGGAGTTGGCTTTCTGGGTTGCGATCGCACATTGCCAGCTCATGTTGGGCTTCTCATCAATCAACACCTCCAACTCTTTCTCCTCAGGGGTGCTTTCAAGCCATTCTCTGCCCAACCTGTATTTGTGCTTGGGATTGCCCTGACCCATGTGCAGAACCTTTCACTTGGCCTCGTAGAATTTCATGAGGTTCACACAGGCTCACCTCTCAAGCCTGTCCTGGATGGCATCCCTCCCCTCTAGCATGTCAACCATGCCACACAACTTGTTGCTGTTGGCAAACCTGCTGAAGGTGCACTCAAACCCAGTGTCCATTTTGCCAACAAATATATTAAACAGCACTGGTCTCAGTTGTGATCCCTGATGAATGCCACTCACACATCAAGCCATTGACTGCAACTCTTCAGGTGTGACTATCCAGCCAATTCTTTATTCAACGAGTGGTCTATCCATCAAATCCATGTCACTCCAATTTAGAGACAAGGATGTCATATGGGACAGTGTGAAAACACTTTTTACAAGTCCAGGCAGATGACATTAATTGCTCTTCCCATATCCACCAAGACTGTAACGACATCATAGAAGGCCACCAAATTTGTCAGGCATGATTTGCCCACGGTGAAACTGTGTTGGCTGTCACCATGGAAAGACCAAATTTCCATGTCACCATAAGAAGCTATTCATGTTGAACTTGTGGAAAACATAGAAAGCGGGCATCCTGTCAAGGCTTGTAATTGCATTGTATTGTATTGTTCATTGTATTGTAATTGCAAAAATGTAAGGTGCACAATCTCATCAGAATAAAATATTTTTGATGCGTTGCTTAAAAAAATGCAGGTGCATCCTGCTTGGCACAACTTTAAAGCAATAAATTGCCTTGTTACAATTCTCTGCGTGCTTGATTCCCAAAAGAAGTATGTATTTCAACTATCACTGAAATTCAGTAACTGCTGAAAGAGGACAAAAGCTAAAAAGATAAAGTGAATAAAACTTCTAGCACAAGCAAACAGGCTAAATTCAAGTGACAGATGTGAACTATGCAGATGAATTTATGCAGAGCACTGCAATTACTTTTACCAAAACGCCCAAGAATGTCACTCATAATCTACTTCATATGTTGGTCAAAAAAGGTGCTGTCATGTCAAACTTTGCAATTTCACTGAATTTCAGTGAATTTTTAGAGTTGGAAGGGACCGTAGAGATCATCTAATCCAACTCCCTTGCTGAAGCAGGATTGCCCAGAGCTAGAGCATGTCACTCAGGACTGCATCCAGGCAGGGCTTGAAAACCTCCAAAGAAGAGGACTCCATGACCTCCCTGGGCAGCCTGTTCCAGGGCTCCATGTGGCTATTTTCCACATGATATTTAATATATTTTTGTAGAGTGAGAAAATTACTGTCTTCTATTTGTTACTTTGAGTTCATTACTTAGAACTATGAGTTGTTCTTTTAGGTGGATTGTTAAATCTGGATTATACATAAAAGTTCTGAAGGAATCAAAAACTACAAATCAAACAAACTACTGCAAGTGTCTAATTAGCAGATATCAGGTGTTCTGTTTTCAATAATTATTGAGGGATTTTTTTTTATTAATGTTTCATTCTGATCACAGGGTATTTTTATTGATTAATGAATCAAAACATAGCTCCCTCTGCAAGCTCTTTCATGCTATGTTCCAAAACTTCTTGCAAGTTGTAAATGCTGTGTTGTTACACAGCCAGCTTCACTGAAGGAAGGCTTCAGTCTGTGGGTCATGTCCTTCAAAACCTGGAAAAAGCTGGACCTGCTCAGCCTCTTGGAAAATCTCTCCAGGGCACTGATGCTCACTTGCAACTGTACACTCAATCTCCTAATTTTAGTAACCTCTTAAGAAGTGGAAAACTAATCTCAGCTTTTGCACTAAGAATCAAACGTTTGCTCATTTGTTAGCTATATAAGAAATAAAAGTAAGCATGGGTAGGAATATCATTTCAATACACTACATCCACTATTACAAGACTGTTTTTTGACATGTTGAAATGATGGAGAGGCAGATGAAGGATGAGGGACGACAGGACCACAGCAGCTACAGAACAGTGAAGGAATAAAAATGCAATTTGTATAATAGTGATTTTTACATTTCCTGTTACTATAAAAGTTATTTTAGAGTGATGTCATGGAAGTCTTTAAAAGCATTTGCTTTGTTATTCAGATGGCTTGTTTCTTAAACACTTTTATGTCTGTTACAAGCAAATGCATCTGTACCTCACAAATCCTTGAGGAAATCCTATAGAAAACAAAATGTAGTATTTTATTTAGAGTGATAATGATCTGTTCACTTCTTGCACACAGAACAGTAGAGAGGAAATGAACAATTAAAAGAGAATGATGTGCCCAGGGGCTTGGAAGCTCTGTTTTGCCACTGGAAGGCAGGGTCTTAATGCACTCTTGCTGTAGAAACAATCTTATTTTTCACCAGTTAAAAATTAACTGGTGTTCCAATAAGAATGCCAGTTTTTAGGTTTCCTCCTCCTCTGCCTCACTGAATTCTTGACTTGAGACCTGATATGAATAACTCAAGGCAGTTGAATACAGTAAGACTGTCATATTTATTTTGGATTTGTTTAAATTTCATAGCAAGTGCTCACTTGCTTATTTAGGATGTGAACATCTATTCCATGGATAAGATAGTCAGATTTGCATGCTTTGAGGTCAACCACTGTAGTAAAAATAGAAGTACTGAAAATCTCACCTATGTAGGTGAGATTCAGTTCTAAGAGTAGGAATATCTCTGCTGTTTAAGATCAGGTACTCCCTAAGTCTTCCAGGAGTAAGGGCTGGAAAATCTAGGACCTAAATTATACATAAAACATGCTAACCTGTAATTAGCACAAAATCCCCATGATCTCATTTTGTTTAGTTTTTTCCTAAGAAGAAAGACTGAAGTTAAATAGTACAATGGTGTACGGATGCTTTGGATAAGCTGGTCGAAATAATTACTTGCCAGAAAATAACATAATTTACTAAATGAATCATGTCATAATACACGAATGCTAGATTCAAAACATATTTCAGCGTACTCAGGAAATTTTAGAGCTGTGGTCAATACTTTCTGAGTATTTGCTAGCAATGAGATATCAGCTGAAAGTGGCCTATGGCTATAGATAATGCCTATGACCAGCACTGGATGATAAATGAAGCTATTGATTTAAGGCATCTTTTGTGACTGTGTCTCATAGGTAAAACTGGAACTAGTGAGGTTCTTCTGTAGCATCAAGAATCCATTAAAAATTCTTCAAATAACACACAAGTCACCCACCACCATGCATCACCAAGATGGTTCAGTTCTCTAAGGCCAAGCAAAGAATCCCTGATCATTCAGCCTAAAACTTATGGAGGCCTAGAGTCAAAATGTTGGTCTGAAAAGTGGCCAGTTACTGATTTCAGGGTAGAAGCATCTCAACCAGAAAGTACTTAAAGAGCAATTGCTGTGATTTGTGAAGGATTTACAGGAAGAGTTTGCTATGGTTAGTGAACAATTCCTTTCTGGAGTGACATAAATGCGCTGTTTGATGTTGACAGATCTAACAAATTAATTTCTTTGATGAGCATCTTTACCTGACAAGGAGCAGTTGGAGACTGGGTGAGTCAGTACTAAGAGTGAAGGCTTGCCCCAAAATCTCATGGTTAGAGTGACTAATAGGGATTGATACTGCCTTCATAAGCTGACATAGTGGATAATGTGAAAGTCGTTAGTAGCCAGTCTCCATTCTATTTGCCACTTGTCTGTATCACAAAGCCAGCCTTTTCCCCATGTTTCCAGTCTTAGAAGTGAAGCCAATAATTAATTGGCAAAAATACTGCCTCCCTTTGCCTGCCCATATGGAGAAAGCCAACCCAAATCTGGTTCCTATGTCAGAACTGTTATTTCCTTCAGTGTTGGAGTTAGAACAATATTTTCATATTGTCTTAATTTCCTTACTTCAGTGATGCCAGTAAGGCTGCAGATTTGTCAAATGTGATGTTAGATATCCTTTATTGTAGATAGAGTTTTCAGTTAATGAAAAGGACCAAATTCTAATATATAAACCACATTTATCTTCACTGGACTGGCACACAGTGTATATCAGTGCAGATTTTACATCCTTAATTTTAACATTATCATCCATACTAGTTCTGAAATAACATGTTCTTTCATAGTACGGGTTCAGGTCAGAAGACAGCACTTGGCCAGACTTTTCTTTAAGGTCACAGATTAAGGTTACCGTGAATCTTAATTTCGCAGACCTGGACAGTTATGATAATCCACAGATATGAGAAGTAAATGCTTTAAAATGAGGTGTTTTGCCTGAAATTTAAAACTTATTTATCCTCTCTCTTACTTGATCTTCTGTTCATACATGTTAGTATTTGAAAAATCTGAGAACATGCTTTCTGTCCTGCTTTCTACACTTGCCTAGATGCAAAGATTTCATGCCAAATAGGTTGAGAAAAAAATAATGGGAGACTTTTCTTAAAAAACTCATTGTATCATATAACCTTCTAGCAGAATATCCCTCAGTCTTTACCATACTCTCAAAGTAACGATCTCTGTAAACATAAACATTTATAACGTATGACCAGATGCATGGTTAGTAAGTAAGGTAGCACTTACTTCCCATTACTAAAATATTTCCAACAAATATTTATCAATACAGCTATTTTGATAATAATTTAAGCAGAGTTGCTAGGCAAAATCCATTGCTTGTATGTTGTTCTAGAGAAGGTCAGAAGATCCTTAATTAAACTTTATTGTCTTAACGTTTATGTTTATATAGCATGTTGTGCAAGAAATGAAATATTTGTAGTGAGATCATGAGAGAGCAATAATGTTTATAAAGGCAGATTTAACTCCCATGTTATAGAGACTGTTTTAGTTTCACAGTAGAAGCTCTTCTTCCATAGTAATCTTTGCTGTACCGAGTCGGTAAATTAGGTCTGTGCAGGCTAATAAGATAGTTCTGTAGTCGTATTTGTAATACTTGACTTTAAAGTGATTGATTACCTTTTCTTGGAGAGAAGTTTTAAAAAGTAACTCAGATCTTTACTGGGCATTTTTAAGTGTGGTAGCTATTCCATAGAGGTTGCAGTGTTCGTTGGGGCTCGTCAAAGCTACTTACAAATGGCCAAAGAGTATGAACTCTGTTATTTATAAGGGGAGGTGAGGCTTCTTTGTGCTAGGGATGAACAAAGCCACAGGAAGAGCATTCAGAAGAGTTAACCATAAGCAGAACCACAAACCACAGTTAAAAGAGTCAGTGTTGTTGGCATTTTGTGTCAACTCAAAATATACTCAGTTATACAGAGCATGACTGATGGATAGATAAAGAAATAAGGAGAATAAAAGACAAAATGGATAGAGAAATGTTATAAAACAGAGGAAATTTGATTGCTAGTGTACAAGCAAATTCTCAGCAAAATATACTGAGTGATAGTAGCCAAAGGCAGCTGGATGCTGGATACTGAGTGTTTGTGTCCAATTTGCCAGCTCCCTACTCACATTGCTATTCCCAGAGCATTCCGTGGGGATACGTGAGAAGTAAAGATTGCAGGATTAAACCTTATTCTAGCAATGATCTAGGAGAGAAAGAACCACCAGACCAATTTCAGATGGACTCCACACTGTCTCACTGCTATTCATTTTCTATCACTGCTGGAATTTTGCTGTGGAAACAAATAGCAAAGAAAACAATAACAGGATTAAGAACAATGACAGACTATTAAATCACATAGCAGTGGTTTAGAGCTTATGGCTTTTTTCTTTTTTTCCTGCAGCAGTGTTAGATTTCTTTTTGGCAATGGTTTTGCCTTTTTATGTACAACATTTTAGGGTTAAGTACATGACCTAACTAAGGAGGGTGTGCTTTCTAGTTCCTCCCTGGGACGTAAGAGTCCACTTTGATATAGCTTGTATGTTTTTGATTTATTTTTCCCACCTGAATCTGTGTAATTTGGAGACAGGACCCTTTTCTGCTCAGGAACAAGAATTAGGGACTCAGTTGCCAAGCCATGCTTCATTCTTCCTGGGTATAGGAAGCCATAGAGAGCAGTTAGCAATCAGTGAGAAAACAATACCAGTGAACTTTTCTATGAACCATAAAACTGGGAAGGCTGATGTGCACAGACTGCATAGCAGTAGAGGCTTGGGACTAACATACAAACAACTGGTAACTCTGTAATCCTGGGACTAGTGTAGTGCTGCAGAAAAGCAGCATCCTCTAAGGTTAGGTACTTAAATAGTGCAAGAGGAGTCTGCTATTTTGAGAGGTTCAATTCAATTTCCTATTCTTATTGTACTTGTTTACCAGAGTTAACAATGCATCCTGACTATACTTCACAAAGACACCAGACTATTCTGCAAGCTGGAAAGGCGACTTTTAGTTATTCTACTGCTGCAGTACTACATTCTGTTTATGTAAAAACTCGACATTAATATTTCTTCTCAGTAAATGTTCAATTTCTTTAGTCTTTGAAGTCACTTTGCATTCTCTGATGATAATTTTGATTTCCTGATCTAAAATGCCCAGCATTATTTTCACATATTTTAGGCTAATTTTTATCCATATTCAAGTGTCAAGTAAGCATTTAGATAGCTACGTGATGTTACAAAAGATGCTTGCTACATACAACATATTAAGTGTATGACCACTTGCAAAATTCAGCCCATTTGAACATGCAAGAGGCATTGGGGGTTTCCAAAATGCAGCTTCTGCAGTTGCTTGTCTTCAAGAGCTTGTTGCCCTTAAAGTCTACATCTCATAGGTGTGGGTGAGTTCATTAAGGGATATCTAACTCTAAATTGACTGCCATAGGAGACTGATACACTTCAGCTCTGCCTTTTGTACAAACTAACATGGAGTTAATTGTCTGCATTTACAGAATGACTGGACTGATCCCTTGTGTTACCAGATACAACTCTCTGCAGTTACTACCTCCAGAGTGGGGAGAAATACCTGGCTCCATTAGCCACACTAACTTTGACCACAGCAGGTCTGAGCTGGAATGTCAAGACTTGGTCTGCAGCAGTGTTAGGCACCCAGAACTGTACTTCCAGATAATATTAAAAACAGTCTGTCTAAGATACTACTTCATGCTAAATATTGTAGAATCCTGTCTGTCTTATATATAGTAAGGACCCAAATCAATGGATACTTTGACCTTTGTGCACCTTATTCCTGCTTCTGAAATAAACTAATAATAGTATTCTCTCATCTTAAAGGATTGTTGTGAAAATGAGCTAATTAATATCTGTGAAGCACTTGGAGAGTATTATAATGCATGCCAAAGCAATGCATAATTCTGTCCTCGGACAGGATTTGACAAGTGGTGAGTAAATAATACATGGGGCCCATGCACAGTAATAATAATAGTAAAGGCAAATTGAATACTGGATAAGATAGTAGTCAAATGGAAAATATACTGTAGGGTTACATAATTAGACAGCACGTCACAATAGACAGGCACATGCAAACTGACTTAAAGCTGCACAGGAAATCTGAAATCCACCATTTTCTTCTTTATTACCTGATCTCACCAGTGGTTTTAACATTGTGTTTTGAACATTTACTGTACTATGGACACAATTGTTAGGTTTCTATTCCTCTCCTTGTTTCTCAGCATGATACATAACTTGCTATAATGTGGGATGTGTAGAAAGATAGAATGACATTTGGAAAATAATTCAGATAGTAATGTAAAGTTATCTGAGATTAAGTTAGATCTGAGCACACTGTGATTCCCATCTGCTCCTCCTCCATGAGAATCATGCATCAGCTGATGAGGTAAATTGAAACCTCTTGGCCATTTGCTCTCTGGAGACTGAATTTGTTGGGTATGTTCTGACACTGTCCCAGACCAGATAAACCAGAGCATCCCCATCTGCAGCAGCAATGATATCAGGAAAGATAGACAGTACCTCTTAGAAAATGGGTTAAAATGCCTCTGTTGGAAGTTCCCAATTGTATCCCACTGAAATTGTTTGGAATTTTACCACTATCTGTCTGTATACAGTAGTATGTCTTAGATCTCTGCAAGCTAGACATCAAACAGGGAACATGTGAAAAATACTACTTTTGCCCAAGTTAATTTCTGAGACAGTGCATTAATGCACAGGACAAATGGCTGAACAGGGTGAAAATGAAGAATTAGTGATCAGTACTAATGAAGATCATGTGCTATAAACACAAATGTACTGTGTTTTTTCTCAAAATATATACGGCTTTACTTTAAAGATTCTTCCGGTCTTTGGTTATTTTAGTACCACTATTTATAATTTTTCATGTGTTCAGACTTACATTAATCTTTAGCCTGAATTCCCTTAGTAAGTATTAACAGGGTTACATATTAATGAATTAACAGACTCGCCTTCCTTGTCTTCTGAAACCCTCCACGTAGAAGCAAGTGATCAAACTTCATGTTAGATACACAGAAAGCTTTAGTTTATTATTCAGCCAGGACTACAAAAATCTGATCTGATCCAAATCTATCTATCTATCCTCAATGCTGAAATACACCAGAAATAAAATAGAACAGGTATTCCTGCAGACATATTCTTCAGATGTGTTAAAGACAAGTAGCCTAGACTTTGTCTGCTGGCCTCTCCCTCAAGGGAAAAAAGAAAGCACCTTACTGAGAGTCAAAAGACACTGTAAAGCGTGGTTTGGACTTGCTCCCATAGCTGAAATCTATACACTTGCCACATAAAATACTGAACCCTTAATGAACTTTTAAAAAAAATTACTATTGTGGCCTATTTTTCTGATCTGAGATTCAATTTGGCTGAGAGGTCTATTAAAATCTTTTAAATTGTGATTCCCTTCATTCCTTCATGAGCCAGCTACTTGCCAGTTTTTCCCATCCTCAAGACTATGTGGGGGGGGTGCTCAAAGGACAAATGCGGTTTAGGCATATGACCCAAGAATTCTTCAGGATGGACTCAGAATTTACACCCTTTCCTTGCTTTTGCCCACCTTTGGAGCTGTAATTGCATGTAGGATAGGCAAAAGAAATGCACTGACGTGGCTGAATTCATATGCTGTCTTTAGACCCTCATCTCGAACACAGGTAGGAGCAGTGGGAAAAGGTGTGAAAAAAAAAAAAAAAAAGCAGTGCTAGTGTGACGTTCCTACCTACACGGTCAATTGCCTGAGTGGAAATGCATTTCCAGGTGTGCATGCCCTCTGTCTCTTTATTCCTGTACGCTTGACTGTAATGCAGCTGAGCTTCTCAGCTGTGTAAGTCCGCTCCTTAGCACGTCTCGGTGCTATTGGGTATGTGCTGTTCAGACAATCACAGACTAACTAGTTTTATTGCTCACAAGGTAGGTTTTTAATTGAGCTGCCAAGGCGTTAGCAAGAAAGGATGGCTGGATTTGTGGTTAGGGCACTGAATTGGGAGGTAAGAAACATAATCTTGGCTCTCCTGCAGGCTTTTTTCTGTGCCTTCTGGCAAACCACAGTCTTTCTGTTCCACTTTAAAAGAGTGGGGGAAGAGGTATCAAGGATTCTAGCCCTTTTTAGATTACCAAGCTCTTCAGGACAGACAGTATCTTCTAACGCATGTATGCAAAATCTCTTACACAGAGACAAGGTAGCTTATGAAGCCTTCAGAGGAAAAAGAGCAAGGAAAGATCAAAAGAACATTAAGTATGAAGTGATATCACACCTTCAACAAGGATCATAAGAATTCTAAGTTTGAAGGTGTATCACTAGTGACAAAGATTAAATTGAGTTTAAAGGGAATACACCTCCAATATTCCTGACTAAACCAAACAACAGCTTGCTGTCTTAGGCATCAGAGATGGACTTACTGGAAGGGATAAGGTCTCATCCCTTCTCTGTTATGGCACCATGCCACTTGCTTCATATGACATGATAGTATCCCAGTGAATGATTCCATCCAGTGCTAGAGACTGGGACATCATTATGATGCAACTGAAAATATAGGCTACAGCAAGTAGAGGGTGAGTATACAGAAAAGAAAGCATGTAATAATCAAAGCTTGTCAAATGGATGCATATTCAATAGAAACAAAGAGGTTTTCAGCTCGTTTAACTTTTGCTACTGTTGGTAAAGTAAATGTAATTGTACTGCTGTCCTGTATGTATGATTTTGGTTTTGTTATATTCACTAATAGAATATTAGTTTGCAAAGAAAACAAAAAAGAGCACCCATTCTAGGCTTAGCAAATTATAGGATTATTAATAGACTTATTAGTAAGAGCTTGTACTGGTTAAATTGCTCAAATTCAATTTAAAATTAACAATTGTAGGCTCACATTTCAGACCTTTCTTGAGCAAAGTTCATATTGAAATTGAATGTTGCATGTGTAAGGACTGAAAAGGAGCAAAGGGACAAAAGGATTAAGTATTTATTCTTATAATACTTGTACTGTAGAAAGATTAAAAAAAAAAAAGCTTCAGAGTCTTTTTGGACATCCATCTGAAAAAATGTTGCGGTGATAATAAGTTAGGTAAGTGGCTGTATGTGCTAATGTATGTGCTAATGTGCTAAACTGTGTATGTGAAAAAGGTTGGGAAGATTTGTGGATAATTGCAAACACAAAAGTACAGCAGTAAATTTATTGATGAAGTTAAATTTTCTTTAGACTGTCTTAGAATGTCAAGTGTTATATATAGTCCTCTACGACCCTGCGTGGTTGAGGTACAATAAATACTGTCAGAAGCAAAATATCTTTTATAGTGCATATTATATATATGCTGCTCTATAGCTCTATAGATACTATAACTCACATGTCCATGACAGATGCTAGTAAGATAGACAAGATTTTAAAAGTAAATTCCAAACATGAGACCTTCTGAGCATAGATTAAAAGAAAATTCAAGGATATTTGTATGAAGTGTGCCCAGATGTTACTATGAATGTGAAAATCACCACTCAAGTAATAAAAAAGGAGCTTTGGTTGTAGTTTCTGACAAAAACCCACATAAAATGGATTTCAGATAAGAAATCCTGAACAAACAAACCCTGGTTTCACTGACCAGATCTTACATTGTTTTTCCCTTACATCCCAATTTTGTCTTTTTCTTAAGTCTGCTTTGCTGGCTGGTTTTCTGTCACAGGAGACAGAAAGCTTTTCCTCTTTTACTCCTGTTGTTTCCATTGCATTGAAAGTGGGAGATTTTTAGAAGCTCTGTTTATATCCCAAAAGATCCTTGATGACTCCAAAAATCCCCTTGCTGATGGGGTATTTTTGGTTGGTTTGTTTGATTGGGGTTTTTTTGTTTGTTTGGGTTTGTTTGGGTTTTTGTTTGTTTTGTTTTATTTTGTTTTTAAATTGAACCTGGAAAGGAAAAGATCTTTAGAAGACAATTCATTATGAGGTCTTGAAAACTGGGGCTCAAAGCATAGATTCTCTCTTGTTTTATGCAGGTCAAAGCATAGATTCTCATATTATGCAGGTTCCTATTCATAAAACAGACTGTAGATACTAAAAAATCCCTAACTTCACCTCACTAATCAATAAGAAGTTACTGGTGTTCAGGACTTAATTCAAAGTTGAATTCAATAAAAGTCTGTTTATATCTTTGGATCAAATAGTCAAAAATTTACAACCTTTTCAGATCATAGTCTCATCAAAGAGTATGCATAAGATGCAAGTTTCTTCCTTCTTTATTGTAACTCTTCACGTTGTTCTGATGTTTTTCTGGATAACATGCAAGAAAATCTGAAGAGCTCATTAGGAATATAAAATTTTCACACTCACTGAAGTCAAAACACCTATAGTGCACTTTGGCAGGCAACGGGGTCACCTCTTATCTCCTAGACAGATTTTCACACTCCTCACCATCACCTAAAGAAATTTACACTATATAATACCAGACCTGCCAAAGACAACAAAGGTTTGTTTAAAATCTAGATCAATGATTTTAATTATCTTTATGAAAACTTCAGCTATTTATGATTAAGGGCAAGTCTTGTTACAGTAAAACAGCATTGAGAACATGTGTTAGCAAAGGGTTTTCTTCATTTCAGTCTTTAGGCAGAAAACAGAAGGGCAGATGACTGTGTATAATTAAGTACAACAACTTACGTAGTAACTGGTTTACAGGGAAATTCAGCTAAGACAGTGTATGACCACAATCTAAAGAGTGTACAACAAAGAACCATGTTTTATCCTGGATAAGCATAGTTGGCATAAACTATAAAGAGATTTTATCTCTTAACTATATACTTGCATTTTCCTGTAAAGAATAACACGGAATTGTAGCTAGTCATTTACAGTTTGTATAAAATAAGGAGACTATGAAAAAAAAAGCATTCTGCCTATTCTTAGTTTGTAATTATACTTTATTACAAAGTCTACGGAATTTCTCTCATTTTGGGGTCTCTGCAAGTCTTAATGCACATTTAACGGTGCTGACCTACTGCAGAACGTCTGTCAGAAGGAAGCCTTCTCCTGACAGAAATCTAGTCACATGTTTCCACATCCTCAGTCCCAAAGCAGGTTAATCGAGCCTGAAAAATGAGGCGAAGTGGTAAGGAACACTGAGAGATCCCCCAATTTAAGACAACTTTCTTGTGCTTGCCAACACAACAGCTTTTTTAGAGTTCCTTGCTGATTTTTAAAAGCAGCTATTTGGCATCCCCATTGTCCCTCTGAATCCCTTTGGTTAGAAAATACTAAATGAACTTTTAAATGTAGTAATGCACTGTTTTTTTTAAATATGGTGACTGATTGTGATAATCTCAGGCAAAAGCAGTTAACACAGATGTGCCTTTGGCCAGACTAAAGGCAAGTTCACATTTAATCTAATTGTTAATTAACATCTCTATTAATTTGGTACATCTTGCCTGTAAAAACAAGCCAATGACAGCAGAGCACACTCTGTTCTTTTCAGACTGAATCCTTCCCTTCCAGTGGCCATCGTCTGTTCTCCAGGGCAAAGAAGCAGTTGTTCCTTTGTTAAATGGCAATAAGCCTTAGTCCACACTTTTGTATGAACATACCGTTATACGTTTCCCACCCTTAAAAAGTCTAAATGGCATAGTTAATATACTGAGGAGTTACAACAGGCTTTGCCTCTAGCTGTTTTCTACACCTAATTTTACACAGTGAGTATAAGCAGAATTACATTGTTTAAACAGCATAATGGTGCACAGTCAATAATGTCCTTAACTCTTGCTATACAATGTTTTTCCACAGAGGATTATATGCAGGTTACCCTATTATTTTGCCTTGTTTCATAGAATTATAGAATGGTTTGGGTTAGAAGGGACCTTAAAGATCATCAGGTTCCAACCCCCCCTTCTACAGGCAGGGACACCTCCCCATAGAGCACGTTTGGGCGGGGAAGAAAAGTTTCTCAAAAATTTTATTCTGCAGGGAGCAATAAAAAAGAATATAAACAATGTATATACTGTTATATGTTCTAGCAGCTGCTGGAGGCATCTTAAAATTGCTGTACAAATACCACCAGCATCTAAACAACTCTGCAAAATACAGCAATGGAATAAAGGCTTCCTTGACCTTCCTCCAGGCACGCAAGTCAAAAATGGGTTAGCTAACAAACCATTCAGTTTTTGGTCATGGAAATCAGCTGAAATCTGTGGAACCTTTTCTCACCTGTACCAGTGGCAACAGGCAAGTTCAACTGCCAGGCACAGCCAAAGTAAACAACAGTGCATGACCCTGCTACCTGTTTTGCAAGGTCTTGCAGGGGGTGAAGCTGCGGTGTGTAAGGTGTGGGCTCTTGGTGTGAGACCTGGCCACAACTCCCCAAAGTACCATAACTCCCTTCATCCTTCTTTTTTTCTATAATCTCCCTCCTTTCCACAGATCTGACATTTTCCAGTCACCCTTCCCATTGAAACACCCTGAATTCACTCTCAGTTCCTCTTTTGCTGCGTTCAGTCAGTTCTAAGGAACAAAACCTTCAAATACACTTGCTGAGTCCTGCCACTTCTCTTTACCACAGCAGAAACAGACACCGACGTTTTTGCATTTATTACTGATTAATCTTGAGATCCTGAGACTTAATAAAATCCTCCGAGCACTGATAAAACCCTGGCCTGAGCACTAAAATATTAATTTTGTTTCTCCTATGCAATTATGCTATAAGTGAATGGACTTCAGCAAGCAGAATCACAGTATGTTGTATCATACTTTATCCCAATATCGTTCTGTTGCCGTTTTCCTGTTTAAAGGATACAGAAGCCCCACTGTGTGCTGCTATAATCTCTTCCCACATTTTGACAGTGGCTTCCAGTCATTCTGGAACTGTATTACTGGAAGGATCTTCTGTGCAGGGAACAAGATACAGCAGAGCGAGCTGTCAGAGTGCAGCATTTCAGGGTCAGCTGCCCATCCCTCAACAGATGGTGTTTTGTTGTCTCTCATTAAAAAAATCTTCCATGCAGAGAGTAATGGTGTCAGATCTTGTCATGCTAACTTAGCCTAAGTTCAAAGATAAAATACATATCCCAAAAATGCATGAGTTACATGGTCATCTTCAAAGTGCAAAACACATCTTTTGAATGATGTGCTAGCTATATGACATGTAATTATATCACCCCATTTTGTTTTGCAGTTTAGTTTTGATTGGACCATTATTTATATCTAAGCTACCTCACTTATTTGCTTTACATTTCCCTCTTGGCCATGGATGGAGTATGCACCACAGGAATGCACGCACATGACACAGTATGGCTCAGAGCACTCAGAGTATATGAATTCTGGACAGCCTGCAATTCAAGAACCATATCTTTCTTTCAAGTTGTAAAAATGAATGCATAAAGCCTACAGAAAACTCACTTCAATTACCAGGAAAACCTCCGAACAGAACCCTTTACTTGAAGGTCAGGTGGCCAGTGTCTTGCTCCTACTGAAAGCAGTGTTTTTATTGTGAATGTGAACTGAGTCTTTAAATCAAGTACCTGAATTTTTGTGAAGAGACCTTCCAAGAGCAGTTTATATGAGTGTGGATGTGGTTATACAGATATTTAAGTGGAAGCTCCCAAACCCAGAAGGCACAGTGCTTCAAAAACATTTGGATTACCTCCTGTCCATGTTATTCCTACAGTACAGATCCCACTCAGATTTGTGTATGTGAGTTGGCTTTAGAAACTAAGGAGACAGTTGAGTGATTTAAAAACACAAGTTACGTAAATAAAAGCCCCAGAGAGATTAGTAGAGCTGAGAAAGAAACAACACTTTGTTACACACATTTTCCTTCTTCAAGACATATTTTTCAGTGTAGTGCTATTTTCTTATATTTCCAGCTTAAAGTTACATCTGCTGGAGTAGTGGGGGAGCATGAAGTTAACTTATCTGGATCATTTTGGGTTTGGGGAGGGTTTTGGTTTTTTGAAGCAATTATCTTTGCTTCAAACTTGTACTACCTCAGATGTACAAAACTGTACCTACAGAAACAACACAAAATGCCTCAGGAACAGTTACAATTGAAACAGACGCTTTCACTGAATTTCACCGAATTTCACTGAATTTTTAGAGTTGGAAGGGACCATTGAGATCATCTAGTCCAACTCCCCTGCTGATGCAGGATTGCCTAGAGATAGAGCACATCACTCAGGACTGCATCCAGACAGGTCTTGAAAACCTCCAGCCTGTTCCATGTCTCTGTCACCCTCACTGTGAAGCAGTTTTTTCTCATATT
>BJBW01005371.1:0-79757 GCA_004320125.1 Scolopax mira | reverse complement strand
GCTAAGGCTAACATTTTGGAAAGACCTGTAGTGAGACCTGCTCACTTTCACTGCTTACTTTCATAAATTGCAGCCAGTTGGGCCTCAGCCTCACTCCACACATCATAAAAGACCACATCAAGGTTGCTTTAAATTGAACCTTAGTGTAAGTCCCTATTCATAAAACTGGAAAGTGACAGAAGGCAACGACACTCCACCTATGTCTTTTTTTCTTCTGATTGCCTCCTTCCCTTTGAATGTCCCTTCTGTCCCTTTGGGGCTAGGCAGATATCTATAGTCACAGCTATGCTGTTTCCATGCTCCAGACATAGGAACACCCATATTTGTCAGCTCTTAGGCTGCTTTCTGTCTTCTGGAAATGCATGAAACAGTGAGGACAAGAAGATCAAACCTACAATTTTAGTTGCCTAGAAGAACACAGATGTTTTCACTTGCTTGGGGAGTGCCAGATAAGGAAAGGAGAACTGTGCAACAGCTTGAAATAGCCAATTGATCATGTATAAGCAGGCAATTAACCTCATTGTAGAGGTCTCACTACAGGTCTTTCCAAAATGTTAGCCTTAGCATAAGGTCCAAGCAGTACTTAAGATCTCTAGGAAGAAATCTGCGGCAGAGCAGATTTCATGCTGGGAAACTACAGCTTGACTCTACTTTTGAAAAATAGAAGAATATATAAAACTATTGCCAGAGTCTGAAGATACAACCTTACAGGGATGAGACTTACTTCTCTCTTCTCTTGCCATACAAAAGAGCCACACAAAACCAAGCATAGACACAGTATAAGTTCACTGTGCTGAACAAATTGAGAGATGGGAATAAAAGAAGAAAGTAGAACTAATGAAAATGACAAGAAGTTCAATACTGCGCAGGTTAGAAAAGAATTATTGTTTCATTAGAAAAATTCCCAGTTTTCCACACAAGCCCTTTTGCAATCCCACCCTTATATGCCCATGAAATAATCTTTCTTGACAAAAGGAACTGGAATGACAATTTACACAGTTTACCAGTGACACTGTTTAATTATCTAGGTCACTGATGAGAGATACAGGATAGCTCTTTCCCCCTCCCTATTCTATCCTGCTCTCTCCTGAAACATCCTCACCCCTGTCAACTTGTTCGCAACAATTTGTTTAAAAGATTTCCCTTCTTCCTCAAAATTGGAGATTAAATTATTCTGAAGTTATAGGGATATAATGCAAATGTTTGAGAATTTGGATTTTTTTTAATATAATTTTTTTACAATTAATAAAATAGAATGATGCCAGAAGCTTTTCCTTTTTCTAAACCACATTTCATTTATATTTTTTCCATTTTTAAATTATGTTTTTACTACTCTAACTTAACATGAAGGACATAAGAGAATATAATGAAGAAAAATGAAAAAGAATCAGAAGATATATAATAAAAAGAATCCTGTTCCATTTTAGTTTTGGTCTACCGAAAAGAAAAAAAGACATAGAAAAAGAAAGAATAGAAAGAAGGAGACACATGAGAAAAAGAACTAATGTCTCATAAATACCTGGAATTTGAAGTAAAGGAAATTATCTCAAGATAATTTTTATGGTGTGATTCTATGTGATACTGAGCATTATGGAAAACCAAACCTGTCTCACAGGGAAAATTCTAGTGTATTCATATTTGATTTTTCTTCTTAAATAATTCTGGTCTAACAGCATCATTTAGCTTTGTTTACTGAATATTCATTCATCTAAGGAGGCCTGTTGGCTTCCATGATCAACTTTCATGAACAAATGCTTTCAGATGTGAATATAAGTTGTATGATGTGGTTCTTATTTGTTTGCATAATTAGACCAATGATCCTATGATGCAGTTCAATATCCAGTCTCAGAGGTGTTGCTACCTAAACTAACAGTGGCTGAAATCCTCTGGCTGCGGGATAGCATCCTCTGTAGATGTTGAATAAAAATCAACAGCTACAAATATGTAGACTCATTTTTTGCTCATGAAAACTAGCCCAAGCTTGTAGGCAGAGACATGCAGCATCCCGAACATAACAAAGGACCAGCAAAGAGTAGGTGCTTAAGAAACCAAGACAATATCTGACATCTTTCACAGCTAGACATTCTTCTGTTGTACAAATCAGAGCATATAAATCAGAGCATATAAATGATCAACATACACCCTAAATTATGTCAGAGATTAAAGAGACACTTCACTGCTTAGGAAAATAGGGGTTTTTTTCAGATTATCTTCTGGTTTATGTATTGCATAGGAAATATATATGAATTCTTTGAGGCTCTTTTCTAATCAGTACCAAGTTAATGACTTGTAATCTCCAACACAAGTAACTACACAGAGACAAGTCTACAATGTGATACAGAATTACTGTCCACAGCAAGTTTCATACCTCTTGTCATTACTTGGGAACCTGGTCCTTTTCTGTACTTTGGAGGTGATGATTGAGCCTCCACCTACTTTCTTCCCATCTGATCAGCAGATCTGTCTCTCTCTGTTCTCTCTCTTCACACCTATTTTCCCAACATAATTTATCTTCTTCCTTTCTGCATACAGGACTTCACATTCCCTTCCATGCCTGGGTTTTTGTGGTCGAAGGTAGGGAACAAATGGATTTAGCCAGAGCATAAGCAATTTCCAGTAGTGACTGCAACTCTTCTGTTGGGTTACCACCACTTATTACAAAGCAATCCTAAATTAATTGGGTCTTCTCTGTGCCACTACATAAAAAATAGTACTCATTAAGAAGAAAAATATATAACCGAGGATTCTGTATCGAAGATTTTCTCCCAGATTTTTGCAGTTTTACATGCACTGTATTATTTCAATTCATTTACCTAATTAAATTAAATCTAAACCAATTTATTCTCCAGATCTTTTACTGGCTGGCATCCTCAAATTAATGTTAAGCACTGACTAGTATATTATTTTTTACAACTTCTACCAAAGGAGCTTAGGACAAGATAAATAGAACAAATTCTTTCTTTTTGGAAAAAATATAAAACTCAAAAAAATATACTTCTACCTCTGTGGTATGAAATTTGTCACTAATCATTTTAAACTATGCCCTTTTATGTTTCTTCCATCTCTTTTAGCTTTCTATGCAGTTCTTTGATGTAACAAAGACAGTTTCAGGCAAGATTTCAGTTCATCTGGAAAAAAAAGCTTTAAGTCTTGAGGCAAAAAGCAGTGTATTTAAAATTTATATACTCCATAATGCCTTTGTTCTGAACTTGAACATTCTGAAAAACTTCTCTGCTTTCTTTTCCTTTCCGACTGAAGATCATTTGTTCTCATGGTTTCAGCTTCTTATTATGCAACAGTGACTTTAACTGGTGGTTCCAGCATTTAAGTACATGCACAGTCATGGCTGACCCTTTCTGATCAATTGCCAATCCATACAGGTTTGACTGATAAAAGAGCCAATTAGATTTAAGCAAATTAAGGGACATCACCAATGTCAACCACTTATTAAACTGAATGCTGAATTCCATGCATACAAAACACTAATGCACCAAGTCCCATTAAGAGTTGAAATCCTAACCCCATTAGTAACTCCAGACCACTACAGGGTAAGGGTCAAAAGAAAGTTTCGTATTTATGGATTAACATTTGGATTCAGTTTTTATTTTTTTAATCTTTCCAAGAACTCTTGAACCCGCACAGCAATTTTAGTCAAGAGCTTAGATAAAATATATTCTTTATTCCTAAGATAGTTTTTTAAACGTTGACTTTAAGCACAGCAAATCAGCTTGATGAGAAATTAGGATGTATTCAATCAGGTAATACTAAAGGCTTGGTCTGGTTTATATTATGTGCAAGACATTTTAAATAATAAAGGAAACAAAAGAAATGCACGTTGGAAAAAAAATTGAAAAATAATGCTCTGCAGTAACTTAAAAATGGAATTCTCCTTTGTTCTCTATCACTCTCCCTGTTACAGTCTTCCATCAAGCTCCATGAAGTACTCCCCACAACACAAATTTTTGAAACAGATTGTTTTGTTATCCTTAAAAAGAAAATGCTACATTTTAACACTCATTTAAAGGCTGTGATTTTGTACATAATGAAATCTCTTTCACTCTAGGATCATACAGAAGTTCTGCCAAAGTGAAATCTCAGACACTGAAGTAAAAAATAAAATTCCTTCTGAATTTGGTATAATCTAGATTTCACTTAATGATTTTGAAAGTGTTTGTAAGTGAAGAAACTGACTCCCACTGTAAAATTACCACTATACTCATAATTTAGTATACAATAAAATTGTATGGCATTTAAAGAGTCATTATAATAAACATCATAGTAAACCTAGACTATCCTAGATATGCATATGTGTCTGTATGTGTATACACTTAGAGTGCAAATACAGTATGTGTGAGAGTACTTCTCTCATATGCACTGCTTCATTTATTATTCATTTCACTACAGATCACAGTCCAGTGGACAATAGTACGGAAGATATCTTTAATAACTCTCACTGCTAATTTAATTCTACTTAAACACACATATCCTAGTGAATGCCACATGCTTTTCAGCATGATTTTATGTGTAAATCAGGGTAATATGTTTTCAGATCATTAACTAAAAGGAAGCATGAACTAAAACCTATTTAATCAATGAGGTATTGCTTTTAAAGTACCACAAGGTCATAAAAAAGATAATTTCAAAGCTATAAGTTTTCTAATTGTAATCAACAACAATCTAATAATGAAAGAAAGTGTATCCTAATGGCTGTCATAAACTTGTGCACATCCTTGCCTATCTTTACAGATCTTTTACCTTCTTATTTGGGAAAATTTTCACTACCAAATTTGGCTATTTCTACATGCAAAATTGGAGTCTGACAATGAAATTAGAAACATCAGCATCTTACTTCTCAGTCTTCAGTGAGCAGTAAAACTGAGTTGTTAGTTTATTATTACATGACAATGTATATTTTTTAATATTATGTATAATTTGGCAATCAGATTGGAAATGTACAAAATGTCCTGGGAATATAACTTTTTCTTCTTGCTCAGTAATGTCATACAAACTCTGCAGTACATTTATTCACTTTTCAGGAGTATTTCTGTTGGTTTGGCCCCCAAACCAGTTCCAGCTGTCTGTAAGTAATCTGTTCCAAGTGTAATTGTATTTTTGAGCTGTTAAGTTTTATGGGATATTGTTTTGGCTTGGTTTTCTTGGTTTTTTGCGTTGTTTCTTTGGGAGTTTTTGTATTGATTGTGTTTTGGTTTGTTTGTGGGTTTTTTTAACTTTCAAAGGATGCATATGTCACTACACTATTCCTGCTCACGAGCTACACCTACACATCTCAACATCAAGTTTGGGGTCTCATTTTAGAATTTAAAATTGCCTTAAATTCAATGTTTACACTGGCATGCAGTCAACAAAAGGTAGTTCTCTAGAATGTCCATGAAAAGAGAATGTAAAAGGAACATATATATATATCAGGTGGAAATTTAAGCTTTCGTTTGAAAAACAAACCAACCAACACCCAAACATGTACAATGTTTAGGGAGCATTTGCTCAATTCTCTTATTTCAAATTTTTAAAAGCCTCATTCACTGTAAAGCAGCACATAAAAATTGGCTTTCTTACAGCTACACCAGTTTGTGGATAGTGGCTAAATATATTACCAATGTTTTATCTTACTATTATTGAACAAGTTACCTAAGTGTATTCAGTAAGTGCTCTCTCTCAGCACTTAACTTTTATTCTAAAACAGATTACAAAATGCAGATAAATCTCTCTATATTCTTAGACTAGATTAGCTGTCCATGACAGAATACACCACTATACACAGAAAAAAAAATGAAGTATTTTATGCACTTCTCACCTACACAATGTGTTATCTATACAACTACCTATTTTCATTCTCTAGTTCTTAAATTGAGCGATGTGACAAATCAGACACTGAAAAGAACAATTTTGTTAGTAAGAACTACTAATGCAAACACATTCTTCTGAACTTCCAGTCCTCAGTTGCAATAATAAATAACATTTTGTTTAACACAGTATTTGTGTAATTGTTACATGCACAGAAAAAGCACTTTTTCATACTTACCTCCTGGAGGCATGACTATTGTTATAGCATCACTTATCAAGCTGCCCTGACTGTTGGAAACATTCACTTGTACTGTGTAGTTAGAAAATGGAATCAGTCCTTTAAGGGGTACCCATACATTGGATTCGTTGCTGCTGCATAACATCCGAGTACCATTTATAATAGAATAATTAGCATTAGCTGTTATGAGAAAAGGAGAGAGAGGAAGAAGAACAAATGTTAGAACTTGCATCTGCTACAATTTGCTGTCTTTGTGAACCAAGTCTTAATTCTACTCAAATGAAAAGCTGCCACTGGGACAAATAACACCGAAGATGGGCCATTTGGAAGAAAAGGTATTATTCACCACCTTCTCCTCTTTTGCTAACAGCAAAGCGGTACTTGTAAAACTTGGAAAATAAATGCATCAAATGTAGTTGCAAAGCTGACTGCTATACACTGCAAACAGAAGTCAGTTCTCAGAAATTATGTTCCAGTTGCCATATGATAACTGCATATTCAAAACGTTAACAGTAATTTTTATGGCTATGAAAAAATGGTGAAACTTCTGGAATTCACTAGAAAATTACTTATCTTAGGAGTTTATAAGCTAAATCCATTGCATGCATGAGTTATATGCAGTAAGAAATACTTGTTTTCCAGCATGGCCTGCAGTCCTTACAAAGATAATACAATTATTCGCTCTATTGGTGGAAATCACCAGAGGATACCACAGCAACCTACATTTCCTTTACACTTAAGATCTCAAACTTAAGATAAGACAATATTCTAACCTACAAAACCAACAAAATAAATGTTTCAACCAAAATACCTGATGAGTAAGACTGGGGAAAAAAACAGTGTCATGTAACAATATTTTTTTTACTCAATGAAGTTTTCATCCACTGAGTACAAAACTGAGCTCATTTAAAGATTATCCAATATTTTGAACATATAAAGTGCTACATAAATGATTAATATTATTAGTACTCTCCAACATTCCATGGAGCACTGTCACATTGATGTTGATGTAAATTCTGCATTACAAACAACAGCAGAATCACACAAATCTGAGACCCCAGGTACAAGAATGAGATTAAACAGAATATAACTATTAAAAGTATCTAAAATTAATTAAGGCATTGTCACAGGCAGAGGACTGAATATTCACATCTGAGTCTTCTACAAAATCTAAATAAGAATTTAACAAAAAATTAGAAACTGAATTACTTTTTAAAGTGATGCTCATTGGGTTGACTCCTTTTTATGCAAGTTTCAAATGAACTGTTAAAACTGAAATATTATCAAACCTCAAACATTTTTTCAAATATTCCATATTTCTATGACATGCACTAATGCACACATCCACATTTCAGTGATGCCCACATTCCATTTTACCATGAATGAATGATCTGGACTTTCCTCTAATTTTGGGATTCCTATGAAAATCTGTGATTTACTTATGGTGCAAATCCAAGCCATCCCATTATTTTGATGTTCACAGAGCTGCACATAGTGTGTTTTCAGTTACCCTGCCTGGTAACATACATTAAACTTAGTTTCTGAGGGCTTTTTTGCGGGGAAGAGTCTTATAAAACTCTTTTTATAAATCTGTCTTGTAGTCTGGTGCCTCATTGCTCAAATTCTACCTGGATTACACCATGCCATAGCACCAGACTGCCCAAACAGACTACAGTAATGTGAATGTAGAATCATTTTGTGAAACCAGATGGATTTCTTTTGGATTTCACTGAATTTTAATTAGCCTGAGAGACCCTATTTTATAAACAGCAATGGAGACTTTCTTATCATGTAAGAAAACAACCACATTTTACTCATTCCACATATCGACATAATCCACATTTGACATATCGACATAACAATTCTGCAGAAGCAAATTATTTTGTCTGAGATTACTCTGTACCCAGACTACTAAACCAGCACTAGAAAAATACATCTGCATTACTTGTTCTCAGCTCTTAAATTGTATATCAAAGCCTCCCTCTGCATCTTTGTGAAACTGTCCTTTGTGAAACTGTGTGTGATTTGTGAGTAGACACAATCCAACAAAGGACATTTCTGCCAATATCACACGTTTTTTGTATACCAACAAGCAGTCTGTGACTTAATATTTTCAATGCCCACTCAACAACACAAGACCATCATATGCACCTATTGCTTTACAAACAATAATAAAGCCATAAGAAAGAGGCAACTGACATACACGTTTTTAAGGTCCTAGTGGTGAAACACTTAAGGAGTCGGCTGGCTGTGAATAAAAGATGCATTTTTCAAATACTTAAACTACAATGCGTAGGAAAATTTGACAGCCACATTGGATAGACTCAAACCTCAGTAATAAAAACAGGCTCCCTAACAGCAATTTATGTGACCAAATAATGAGAAAATTCAACTTTTTCTATCTACACTACAGTATGAATATGTTAATATTTTTGTTCTTGTAGACTGGAGCCCAGATTTAAAGCATGTACTTCATCTGCTGATATTTTAATTCCACTATTAATCTTTCATCCAATGGCTAACTATACTATATTGTTAAAAACACGGTTTCAAGTAACAGAAAAGGAATTAAAAGGATAACACTCTATTCCAAGTTGCCTGGATAACAACATTAATATACAGTAATTATACAATTAGTTGTAACATTAAATTCTAGTTATAGCAGAGTGATTACTCGGCAATTATAAGAAGTATATAATTACTCAATAATTAGGAGAAGTATGTAATTACACAACCATTTTATTCAGCTCAAAAATGAACTTGCAAATTTACAATGAGTTAGACAACACAGCAGTGCAAAATTTTTTCATTGCTTCTAATGAAAAGCTGAGGAGTTTCCTAACCTGGAATTTACACAGGCCAAAGTTGTTTAATCCCGGCTGCCAGCCAAACAACTTTCTGCCATGGGCAAATAAAATATTAGAACATATTTTAAAATGCAAGTCTTGTTGGGAATGACTCGCAATATGCATCTTTGCCACTTCTCACTGCTTAAACTTTGCTTTCAGTGGGCTGGAAAATGCAGACACATAGGTTCAGCCTGACAGAAAGCGATACAGTGATAACCCTGTCATATCGCTCTGTGCCATTCCTGCATAGACTGCTTCAGTGGGGACCCTATTTCTGAGTGTAAGTGGATGACACCTCTCTTTTTCCATTTTCATGTGTATTTTTCTCTCAATCCTGCTCACAGGTCCTCCTGCAGCCTACCTGCAAGTCTGCGACAGACTTAAAACAGCAGCTGCTTCAGACACTGGTAAAGCCCTAAGAAACATTGTTTTACTTCAGGAAAGTGGTTTGTACCAGAATACCTCTTTCAATTCCTGCACATTTCTGCCTTGTAACTCCTGCCATGAACACTCACTAGCATTCCAACAAGCAAGATTCCCTCAAGAGACAGCTAACATGAATAACCTAACTAAGGAAGCAGAAAACAAACCCCTACAAGTGTCTCACCATGTCCTTCAACTCTTAGACACGCAAGCACCCTTACCAACAGATGAATTCACGTGGAAAGGGGTTTAGAGGCACCATCTCCTCTAAGCTTTCAAAAGAGACTACACCCTCAACAGACATGAAAGTCTTCTCTGTGCTCCTTATTCTTCCCATATTTTTGCACTGTGACTTTTACTAGCCTTCCTGTTCATAAGGCTCTCTGTATTTCCCTCAATATTTCTGTGTGGCCTCTTTGGCTAAGCCTGGGATTTAAGAAAAAGCTGTGCTGTTTTCAGTTTATAGCAGATCAAAGTATCTCAGTTTTTCAGGAAAATATTATCTAAATGAAAAAATTAAGGCTATGTACATACTTAAAAACTATGTATACTTAAAACTAAGTCAAGTAAAAAACATGTTTACCTTAAAAAGATATACAGATACATATTCCATTCAAAATCATTGATCAAAAGTGCTAAGCTTCACACAGCATTCCAGCTGGTGAGTACATGTGTTTGAAGGTTCACTGTGGTTTTGGTTGGACACTTTGAGGGGGGCTCCCAAGCAGACATGCATTCCTGTTACTGAGTACCCCTGTAAATAGATGATTAAAGCTCCTGTGGGTTGCTGGTGTGTAAATTACTGCTGTCCTGGGTCCATCATCCTATGGGGTTCACTAGATTGAAATAACATAAATGGGTATCCTTTTCCATTCTTGTTATAATCATTGTCACAAGAATTTTAATGCCTCATATATTCCGTAATTTTTTTTCTGTGTGCTGTACTGCTCTGACCTTTTCAATATTCTGTAATTTGACTGGCTGGCCATTTCAAGTTCTCTTCTTTTTACAGCCTTATTAACTCGTGGGGAAGAGGTGAAATGGACAGCCAATCAGAATACATAATATTGCAAAGGTCACAGCAGTACAGTATAGTATCAGCAGACACAGAATACTGTATATTAGTCATTAGCATTCTGATATCTTATTCATGTGACAAAGGTTGTAAGGAGCACAGGAAATGGTACAACATGAAACCATTCTTATGACAAAAACTGCAGTGGATAAAAGAAATAATACAAACTAAATGCATTCATATTGCATTTTAAAACTGCTTTTTTTCCAGAATTTGCTTCATTTAATGGTACTTTTCTCATATGGATGAAACAACATTTTTAAGGAAAAAGATAATAAACTGAGAGCTTTTTTCCTACGTATGAAATGGTAAAAGCTCACATTTCACGTGTGGGCAATCTTTTTGAGATAGCCAAATACTTTTATTACTACCATTGCATTTATGATTATTGAACTTAGCCATTCTAATGTGTCGGTATCACAAACAAGGTGACACAACTACGCTGCTGAGTTTAGGAAGCCAGGAGGCCAGGCTAATGAAAAATATTTCTGGGCACTCACGTGCTTTTCATTTCCTAACCATCAAGAGCTAGCTGTCATTATACAGAAGATACTGGTCAAAAATCACCTTCCTAACAATTTTCCGTTCATATTTTTACAGGACTTCAACAACGGAGCTGCCTTTGTAAAACAGAATATTTCTACCTATTCCTATTTGTGGTGTCACTGAAACTGTCTGACTTCTCATCTTACACCCAGATTTGTCAGAGATATTACAGGACCATAATCTGTGAAACACAGAGAGATTTCCACGTTAAAAATACTTAAGCCTGAAACACTCAAATCTTATAATCACAAATGTTTAATATTTTCTTTCAACATAATGCGAGGTTTTAATCACAAAAGTACACTATATATTATATTCTACTACATAGAAAAAGGTATTTTGGGGTGAGTTTAAGGCTTTGTGTCATGATCTGAAATATTATCACTAATCTATATACTGTTTCTGTTATGTATATACAGGTCCTGATAACCCCTTTTCCATTAGAGAGCATGTTGCTTCACAATATTCAGATAGAAGCAGAACTATCCCCACTGCAGAAAACTACTCAAAGAATAAAGGTAGCAAAAATCCAGTTCATATGAGGATCTAAAGAATTATACAAAGATTAGTTAGTTAACTACCACAAGAACTTAGTTATTTTTATGCCTGCTTTGTATGTGTGTGAGCATACAGAGGTTAAGCATCTCATCTTAGGCCACAGAAAAAGTTAACGTAAAAATAGCACAACAGAAATTAAATGAGGACTCACTTGTTCCCCACTTTCCACATCCTTCCATTTGTCTCATCCTCACTGGGCACCAATTTCTGCCCCTGTCCTGGTTCCTGGCTCTCTGGCACCAAGCCATTCTAGGGGAAATTCTGTGAATATGAACACTTCCTCTTCAGTAAGCTCATTCTTTTGTCCATTAGTTTTGCCTATTCTTCAGCCTCATTAACTTCCACACAAGCTACTCCTTTCCTCCCAGCTATGATTTTTCTTCTCTCCTTCTGTCCTTTTCACACCGTTTCTACTGCAATATTCAGAATAAAAAACATGACTTTCCATTCATTCAATTATCCCAGTAAAATACAGCTAAAATCTCTCCCCAACATTACTAGTGATTCTTTTGCTAAGAAATGTAATAACTTTTTTGCAATTGTCATCCCAATTGTTATACTGGATTGTATGACGCGTTTTCTGTGTTTTCACAACATAACCCTCTTTTCAACAAAGCATTGGGGGAGCAGGTTGTGTTTTGCAGTGGGAATTTTTTGGTTTTGGGTTTTTTGGTTGTGTTTTGGTTTTTCAGATGAGCACATTGACGATTTTGTGCCCCAATCTCCTTAACTGCTATTTGTTCCTCTGCTCCTGTGCTGACAGATATACTGTTCCTAAGGACGTATCATGGTCTCAGCCCATCAAACTGAGTCCAAAACTTAAAGTATCATTCTCATGGGCTGGAGGGAATTGTTGAATGGGGCAAGATGGGTAATTTAAAAGCACTGTGGCAATCCGGTAAATCTATGAATCCAAAATATTAATTTTCCTGTAAAAAATGAACAATTCCCACTACCTGCATTGAAAAACCTTAATTTTTTCCTTTTGCCCTGGTAACTAAAGAAGACTTTAGTTTTAAATCTAAAAAATAGAAAATATTTAAAGAACAATATGAAAGTCCTGATCACGACATACATCCGAAAGCTGAAAGCCCCAGATGTAGTTTCTGGCCGTACTACACAAGTTGTTTTTTTGACAGTTCACAGTTTAGAACAGGCAAAGGCACCTTATGTGAGTTAAATTTGGTACAGCTACCTTAGGCTCTGTTGAGACATACAGAATGCATATGCTAAACATTCTGTCTGTCACTCTGAGCTGGACTCTAGTACAGGCTGGGGGCTGATGCTGGAAAGCTATTGTTTTGCTTTGAAAAAAGACAGGGAGGTCCTGATGAAAAATAAGTTGAACATGAGCCAGCAATGAGTCCTTGTGACAAAGGCCAACAGCCTCTTGGGCTGCATTAGGAGGAGCGTTGCCTTTGAGTGTTTCAGGCTTAAGTACTTCTTTTTTAAGGCAAGGGAAGGGATCCCTCCTCTCTATTCAGCCCTGATGAGACACATCTGGAGTGCTCATCCAGTTCTGGGCTCCCCAGTAGAAGACAGACATGACTTACTGGAGTGCTGTCCATGCAAAGTTGATTTAGGGCTTAAAATATCTGTCACACAAAGAGAGTTTGAGAGAACTGAGGTTGTTTAACCTTAAGAAGAGAAAGCCTGGTGGGGGAAGAATCTTATCAATGTGTATAAATATTGGACAGACACTTCTCAGTAGTAATATATATAGCAATATATAGAAATATATATAGCAACATTACCACAGGCAATGGGCACATACAGCAAGACAAGAAATTCTGTTTAAACAAAAGAAGAAACTTTTTTTTTTTTACTGTGAGGTTTGTCAAACACCAGAACAAGGAGCTCCAGAGAAGTTGTGGAGTCTCCATCCTTGGTGAAATTCAAAACCCAACTGGACACTGTCCTGGGCAATGTGTTCCAACTGACTCTGCTTGGAAAAGGGCGTTTGGACTAGATGATCTCTGGAGGTGCTCTCTGACCTCAGCTGTTCTATGATTCTACGAAAATTTGCAGAATACTTCAAGAACCCTAAGGCAAAGCAGGGGTAATCATTATGATGAAAGCATGCTACTGTCAGTAGAAATAAGTGATCATTAGTGTTACAAACACAAAGGAATGTGCATTTATATGCTCATTAATTCTTTGGACTGAAATATGAATAAAACCCACAGCTTGATGGGGGAGCTCACACAAGAAAGTCAGCACAGACCTCATGGGTAGTTAATGACTACAGCCAAGATTGGACTCAGTCATGAGGGCAGACAGAGAAGAGTGTTTGGTGTGTGGTCTCATCTACCCTTTTAAGCTTCCAGTTCAGTGCCAAGAGGCTTTTAACTTAAAAACCTCTGTATTTGTAAGCTTAAACTGTCAGGAAGAAACTTTTTTATTTGAATTACTGTTTTAGGTTTTCTCATTACTCTTTCATAAACATAGAAATGTACAATGAGCCTTGCAATTGAGCATGTCTCATTAAGATCTTCCAGTCTAAATAGTGTATTCAGTATAGTGTTAAATCTCTGCTATAAGTATATTTGTATATTTATCTGTATTGTAACTCACTTTGCTGCAACAGCACCAAGGGGCATCAGTCCTGGACACCCTCCCACAGTGTATTAAGTGTTGTAGGGACACACTATAGGAACTCAAGCCATGGTGTAAAGAAATCATAAAATAGAGTGAGGTCACCCAACTCTGGAAAGCATTCTATGAGTAGAACAAACTTATGTGTATTTCACAGAGGTTTCCAGTATCTAGGTGCTCTTATCCCGACATGAACAGGAGAAGGCATCCCAGCAGTTTAGTAGCCCATGTGCCATAACATCACATTGTCTGTAAATGACCAGAAGGCACCAAATAGCAAAAATGTTTGCTGCACTTGGAATGTTGAGCTGATGACAGAGCATATAGTTATTGATTTAATCCATTCTGTTTGAGGGGTTTTATAGACAAATGATCAGACTCTATAAAGTTCATTTCAGATGAGATTTTACACACTAAAAAAAAAAAAAAATCCAGAAACAGTTAGCTTTAAATTCTTCAAGTTTGTTTTTTCATGGTTAGAACATTCATTCTTTAGCTCTAGCAGTACATAAATGGAGATTATCACAGTATCTGGTTTCAGAATCTATGCCCATAATTCACAGATGCCAATAAGAATTTTCCATTCTCCAGGGACACTATCAGAAGGAGACTAGCTAAACACACAGAGCAGAACTCGGAGTCTCAAATCCATAATCAAATATCTAGATTGATTGTGTCACTTGCACTTGTATTGATTTCAATTGGAGCAGCTGACCCAAGGGAATAATAAAAATGTGGAATAAAACTGATTTATGAGAACAAAATAAATCCTTTTGTGAGTGGTAATGAATTGGTACTATTTAACCCTTTCAATCACAAAGGGAGAACACTTTATTTTTTCAGAATGCTGAGTTAGCCAAAAAGAAGTCATATAAAAAATGTCAATACTGTCAAATGCCATTACACTTCGTTGTAATACTTTGGAAGGAATGAAGCTCTAAACTTGATCTAGGACATTTATTTGACATAAGACATTCTTTTGGCTTTTCCACTCACATCATAAATGATGCACTTGTAGATTCAAACAACCACAGAATCACTCGGGTGTTGTTGTACTTACTCATAGAATTGCTCCCTCTATCATATTTAGGGCAAAACCATGTAGAATAACATAAACAGCCATATCAACTGCATATAAAAGGATGACATCATAATATCTTGATCTTTCTGGCATAACACTAGAAAGTTACATAGTCAAAATCTACTTTGATTGTCCTTATACAGTTCAAATAAAAATTTCATCAAAGCTTGTCAGCAACATGATTGCTGACAAGCAAAAACCAACAGCAATTTTCATCTTGCTTTCTCTACTTGAGAAAATAGATTTTACATTAATCTCTAAAGAGAAGTGTATTTGTTTGAAACCAACACACACAAGCATCCAAACACAATACCTTCATCTGTGGGAGCCCTAGTCAGACTATATGTATTTTGTTTGGGTCATGTATTTAACATCGTTGACACTAATAATTTTGTGTCCAATGTCATAAATTGGTTTTGGTTGGGTTCTTTTTGCATTTATGATTTACCATAGATACCTAAGTATTGTCAATGTAGCTTTCTCAGCCTTCATGTGGGTCAAAAGCTCTAGAAGACATTCATTAACTAAAAGACTGTTTTCATAGGAGAACTGATTGGCAAATTCCATTTTATTCAATACTGTTTACCAGTGCCATGTCCAGAAGATTGCTATTATTCCCTAGACTATTCCAACAGAGCAGGGATAGTCTCAGAGACTCTCCTGCTATTAGCAGTCACCAGGAGTTTCAGCCTGTAATATATTTCTCACAGAAATTGGGTTCAGTCTTAAGTATCTGCTTTATAACATGAAAGCCAACAAATTACACCATACAATATAGAAACAGACCAGCCTATATGTGAAAAAAACAATTATTGAACAGAGAAGTGCAAAAAATAATTTAAAACACTATCTGCACTCTGATGTTATAGTCTTCACCAAAGAAACAGTCCAATGTAGAATTCGAGAGACTGCTTTCATTTTGCGTTCCTTTTAGACACTTGTAGCAAGGAATAGAAAAGCAAAGCATATCTGGAGCTGAAGGAAATCACGCTACTAGATGGTGTATTGTGAAGCTATTCAAAATCTACTGAAGCTTGACTAAACATTACCCAAAAAGTGCAGGTAAAACTATGAGTTTTCTAGCCATGCAAATCAAACTTTTAATGGTACATTACTCAGTGCCACAATACCCCTGCTCTAGTAAACAAATTAAACATGACTATTGAAAATGGATCACACGTTCCCTTTTTATCCTGCCTTAAGCCTCTTTAGAACTAGTGAGTGTTATTAGTGAAGTTTGTAGTTAAAACTAAGGAGACAGACGCACAAAATGAGGGAGGAAGAGGATGAAATATGAAACATCTCTTTAATGGAAACTTGGAAAAGCAGCTTAGGGCTACCACAAAAGCATCCTACTTTGGGAGTAGGAGAGGGTGCCTCTCTGGTGCAGCAGGTGGCAATGATGAATATGCCGATGCTCACGGTAGGGATGATGATTTCTGGCACACTGTCCCTCGACCACGATATACTTTCCATTGGAAACTGCCCAAACTCCCTGTTTGTTGTTCCTATTTATGATGCTATTTGTGCTGCGTGGATTACGCTAACACGGTGCAAGTGTTGTACACTGATTGGTCACTACACATCTGTTGTACATATATTAATGGAAAATACTTATCAAGCATTTAAATTATTATTATCAACTTTGCTGTGTACTAGTTCAGGGAGGTAAAGACCTGGTGGGGAGAGGCAATTCTCAGAGCATCATAGCTGCTGCCATGAAGATCCTCCTCCTCAACAACATTATTGGGGTTTGCAGGTGCAAGGCCATGAGAAGAATAATCCAAGAATATGGGAACTGTAACAGAAAATACTTCCAGAGAGGCT
The DNA here is from genome assembly GCA_004320125.1 of Scolopax mira. NCBI lineage: Eukaryota > Metazoa > Chordata > Aves > Charadriiformes > Scolopacidae > Scolopax > Scolopax mira. The sequence continues at coordinate 62,763 of BJBW01005371.1, read as the reverse complement.
CTGGAAAATACTGCCTCAGCAGCTTCAGGGTCTTTAGCATTAGTAACCTTAAAGCACTAAGATGCCTTAGGCACTGTGCAACATCACAGCAGTATAACAAATTAAATATTTCTTTGGATATTACAAAGGTAACTGGTAAATTACCAGTATCATTAATACCACCACAATTTCTTAGATTCACATTCCTTTTGAAAACTTTACCTTTCTTTTAAGGTCAAGGATATGCAAATAACCATGCCTAAAAGAAATTCACTACAAAAATTGGCCTAGCAATATTCTCAGAAATGTTTTTGTCCTTTCTGAAACACGTTTAATTCTTTAAAATTGTTGTGTTTGTTTTAAATTGTCAACTCTAAATGTAAAACACTTACCTCCTCCTGCTTCTTTGAAGATAACACCCCACAGAATATTCATTCTCAATTCTGAAGCCTTCAACACCAGACAGGCTAGGAACTTTAAGGGGCTTCAGCATTCTTCATGCCACTTCTGCTGGCATTTGTGGGTAGCATGTCTTCCCCCAGCAGACATTGCATTTTGCATTAGCTTGATTTTATTATTACCTATTTGAATACGGGATTGGCGAGCGAACTGAAAGTGTTGTGCCCAATCAGGATTATAAGAGAAACCTTCTAATAGAAGCTAAATTAATAGATGTTCTGTGTTTCATTCTATTTACTTATATATATAGTAAACATTAAACTAAAAAGATTAGATGAACAAAATTTTAAGGTATATATGCAAAAGTCAACTTGTTTATAGATGTAGCTGCTTTTTTTTCCCAAAATGCTGTATTTTGCCATCAGATTTCTCCAATTTGACAAGGGAATGAGTAGGCTGTAAGGAAGCTTTCTGGCACAGAACTTTGAATAGGCAGTTATTGGAACATTTTCCCTTTACAAAAACACCAGATGAACTACATTGCTGAAAAGTAACAACCCTGGATGATATGTCAGTAACAGAAGTTATTAAAAAAAAAAAAGAAAGAAAAAAAAAAGAAAAAAACCCAAACAAAACTGAAAATAACATACATTGATTCCTACATGCACAAGCAACAAAGAGTTCTGAGTATAACTCTGCAACTTTCTGTTGTGAAACTCCCTAAGGACATATAGTTAATTAAGGATTCTCTTTATGTCAAACTCACATTCAAATGCATCACAACATCCAGGGGACTACAGATTTGGATTCATTTTGTGCTAATGCAGTCATCTGACACAGGTAGGAAGATAAGAATTTCCTCCAACTCTCTCCTCTTGAAAAGAGGTAATACCTGATTCTTCCTGTACTAGAACTTAATTTCAGATATCCACATGCAATTAAAAATGACCCTGTACTTAATCTAAACTACCCTGAGGGTAAATAGGGCTGAATAAGGATACTATTTGAAGGAAATAATCCTGACTCTGTCAGCTTTCTTTCCCCCTCAAGTCCTCTGAGAATTGGAAGTGTATCAGATAATAACAAGAACTTTAACTTCTCTTAAATAGAAGAAAGCTGTTTGTGATCTGGTAACATGACTATTTCACACCTTGGACTAACTGGTTGCAAAACAAATTCCTCTTTAAGGCTTTTTCCAAGGAGGCACCGGGACTTAAATGACTTGAGGCAAAGCAACTTGTCTTTGCAGGAAAACATGTTGCCTGAGCATTGCAGAATTGCAACAGAGGCCTCAATTCCTAAAATCATATTTGATCTCTATTTGCAGTTTTCTGGGAACAAGTACTCTTCTGGAAAACATACCTGTATAGATCAGAATGGTGAAACAGACTCAACAAAGATCCCTCCTGTATTTAACAAGTCCTTTCAGTTAGAAAAATTGATAGAAAAATAAGCAGTTGAATTAGAAAATGAAGGCTAATTGATACAGATATTTCTCTTGCATTCATTGTTACAGCATGGTGAAACTATGGAAAAATCCATTATCAGTATCCTCTGTTGTCAGAAAATCCGAACTATCTCCTGCTGATCTACATTTCAAACTTGCAATTCCACAATGACCTTTTCAATCACTTTATGATAGTATTTCTTCTCTTACAACTTGGCTATTGGTAAATGGTGTACACTATATAACAAGATTTTGTCATGCTAGTATCTAAAAATGCAAAAATAAGCATCATCATCAGTATCAGAACTAGACAGCAATGAAAAATCAGGACATGTATTAAAAAACATTTATATTGGATTCAAAAGTCAAGAATTTAGAGAAGTTGGTACAAGTAGAACATTCTCTCTTGCTTTTCTGTATTGCAATATAGTCTTTTCTAATGTATTGTTTTTACCATAAGAGGATAAATATTTCTCACCCCCAAAAAAACCCCACAGCAACTTTAAATCTTTTGCAAGACTATTTATGATGACCTGGCCCCATTAGAAAATAGGCCTAGAAATAAATACAACTTATTATAACAATGAAATAACCAATAAGCTCTCAGGCTGTTCACTTTAACTCCTTTGAGGTATGCATATTTCTAAAAACAGCTGCATGGAAAGTTATATGATATCTTAAACAAATATGATGAATGGCAGATCCATTTGGTGGAAAAACAGTGTGCATAAACTATTAAGATAGTCAGCGACATACATATGTGAAATTTTAAATATTTGGAACAGGACAAAAAGGGATCTAAGCCTGGGAGCATCTATAGAATATTCAGTATTAGATCAAATGGTGTCTCTAATGTGTTGGAATAACAAGTTCATGACAGAGAAAGTGTTAACTTAGTGTTATTTAAACACTTTCCATGTCATCAACCTGCTATCTCAGGATACCATATGCTATAGTAGGGCAATGATAAGATAACAGCACATCAAGCAGAGTTTCACAATATATGTTAGGGATGGTGGTGTAAAAAACATAGAAATACAACATGCATTAGAAAAAAATCGCTCGCTCTCATAGTGGTATCCTTTGCCCTGTTCAGGGGCTATATTTCTGCAAAAGTATTTTCGTGCTTCAAGAAGTGTGTACCTCATGAGTCCATCCCTCAGAAGTGTAACATCTCTTACTTAAAAAAAAAGAAAAAGAAAAAAGAAAATGCCATGGAGTTATGTTAGGTTCGAACGTAGACCTTTCAGATCCCACGTAGTTAAGTTACAGTTGAAAAAGATGGTGATATAATGAATCCAACACTTTTATCAAACACAATATCCCCCACGTTATCACGTTATAGATACCTATGCAATATGCCCTAACGTGCTTAAATATTTATTCGGGTTTCTTTAGCTTCAAATCTCTCGAATTCTACTTCATTTAGAAATAGACATCTAACTAAGTAAAGTAAACGTTACATTTTTTAGAAATGTTGCCAAAATCTGTGAATTTTTTTATACTCTTTATACCTGATGGACTTGAAAAGAAGTGGTTCTTGGCATTATGAGTTTGAATATTCCTACTTTCAAATAAAAACATGTCACAGCTAGAATGACTCAGCTGGCCAGCCAGTCAAGTAAAATCTTCCCCATCTCCCCTTCCTTCATAACAGACATTATTTTGACATCTACTAATCTTCAAATTACTAGAATTGATCTGTTTGCAACAATACAAAGTTTAAATTCCTTTTAATAAGAGAAAGTGACTTTGGTGTTTGGGAAATTATTTTTTCATCTATTAAAGACTTATATTTCTATCAGAAGCTTGAGGTTTTATTTACAATAATGAATGTAAATAAAGACTTTTTTAATTGAGGGCTGTATACACAGAAATTACAAAAATACCAGTGTGGTCACTGCAACAAACTCTTGTTAGGCAACAATCCTCAAAACCTATTCAGTTGTGCGACCTTTCAGGTCTTCTCCAGCTTCTGAAACTGACAGCTTAACATACTGCTGAGTGAGCCACCAGTTCAAGTGATGGGTGCAACTATTTTGATGTTTATATACACCCTTCTAGGTGAATTCCACCTCCAATTTTTACATTTTAATCCCTGCCTCTTTAACAGACATTTCAGCAATGGATGAAATACAGTTGTTCATTATGTCAAGAAAATACCAATTAGCCATCAGACAATTCAATAAGCTTTGTGTAAATCCAGTGAACAGATGATGTCTTATATAAGTTTGATGAATTAATGCTTAATTTCCTTCCTGTATACTCCCAAAACAGCCAGCAAAACCGTCAGTTTCTAGAGCTCTGACTTCTAGGGGGGAAACACTCCTTATTTATTTAGCATTGAAAAGCAAAGTTTCAGCAACAGTGAACAAACGTAATGAAATTTTCTGGGTTCCATTCCCCAATGATTCTTTCACCACCACCCGGCTCTCCTGAGTTGAACTAACACAGCAGCCACTTTAAGTCAACTCTTATAATTGCTTCCAATTTGCCTGTTTTGCTTTTGGCAATTAGCAAACTGAAATGTTATCATGAAAGAGTCCATCTCATTTATAAGGCCAGGTTTTCCCTCCACTAAAATATGCAGGCACTCTGTTCTTTATTACCAGCAGGAGATAAATGGCTGGTTTTCGTTGCTGAAGAATATATAATGGTTAAAAAGTCACTTTTTTCCTCCAGCTCTACATAAATCACAGAACTAGTCAATATTTAATAATGCTTGCCTTGGTCTGGAGTCCCTTGATCACCCCTGTCATGTGTAATAGCTCCCTCTCCGATATCTTTGACATAAAAGCCCAGCTTTACTGCAATACTAACATGTAGAGGGTCATTACGGATCGACATTTACCTTAATCTGTGACTGCCAACCATGAACCGATAAATTCCAGCAGATTCCACTGGGAGAAATCAGTAAACTTCTCAGTGGAAAGAACTGAAGGAAAATTCTGCCGAGAACAGAATACATTTTCTACAAGGGCTGCTCTGCAAATGGGTTCTGACTTTTGAAAGTTCTCTAGCTGCACAGCTTTGCAACATTTAATACCGTTTTGATGGTTTGAGAGACGGGATGACAACCGAGGATGACATGACTTAGAAAGCAAGCAGAAATTTTCTCTGCAAAAACAATGCAAGATTAAACACAAGGGGAATATGGCTTTTGCATTATTCACCCTGCTGCCTTGGCGGAAATGGCTGCGCTGTCATGGGTCCAGCCAAAATGTTGCTCCTTTTTTTTTTTTCAAATTGATCATCTCTCCTTCTCCTCATAATCTTACAAGTGCTTCGCAGCAGAATACATCAAAGCCTTCATTGCATAAAAAAGGGACACAACAGCCTTTGTGGAGGGGTCAGCTGAGACCTCCTACCACACATTACACTCTTCAATGACTGTGTTTCTCTAAACAGCTCACAAACAAGTTCATTTATATACTACTTCTTGGAGGACAGCAATTACAGCGTGTATGTTCTCTTTAGCACCGATACTGGAAACAACAAATTGTTCTCATTCTGAGCAGAAAAAAAAGGGCAAGTTATGAAGCCATCAGTGATTCAATTCTCTATCTGTTTCTGCATTTATAATACTGATTAAATTTGCGTGCGGTACATAGAAGGATTAAATGTCATCCAAACATTATTTTCAACCACAATTTTGTATTGTAAGAAAACATTTTTATAGTTGCCTGATGTCAATCACACTATTTAAAGTGCACTAAAAATTAATGACAACATTGTTAGGTATAATTCATAAACATTATTTGTGTACAGTATTTTATTATTTATTATATCCCAGGCCATGCTTAATAGCTCAAATCGACATATTAAATGCTTACACATATTTTGTGAACATTCATTTTTATTCACTGCCCAAGTATTTTATATTTTTATAATAATTAGAGGACACGGCATTTTACTTTCAATTGTAAAATATGCATTTTGTGTGATATATTTGGAAAAAAAAATATGTCTATTTATATTCTTTAGTGTCTTGTCTTTAGCGCAAGGGTAACATCACTTTGTAAACTCTACCGCTCTGATTTAGCAACATTTTAGCAACAACACATTGCTATGTTTAGGTTTATAAAACAGAAGGAAAAAAGCAACAACCGCTCTACATAAACCAATGGAAACAAAACAGCAGACCATGATACAATAAGGTTTAAAAGAAGATTATTACTTTTCAGGCTTTTGTATCATATGGTGAGTCTGTTTGTTCGATAGAAATAAAGAGTTGGTTTTCTTTTCCTTTCTTCTTCTTTTAGGAATAAGTCTGATTTCATTGCATACTTTTTTAGGTATCTGGATGGTTGTAAGCCTTACTTCTTTACCACGGCTTATATAAATGTCAAATATACCCACAATCAACCATATTATGAACAGCTCTTGTGAATGGCTCCCACTTATATAAGCAAACTAACTGAAATTTTGTGAGTGTAGCTTCCTTATCTGTGTGAAGGTTGTGAGATAAGACCTCATGTGTATATCTAAGAGACTAAATGAGTGCACGGGGCTTATCTTTATTTACCAATTTATGTGTTTGTACAAATGTAAAGCACCATAAATCAAAGCAGTTGTTCTTAAAGAAGAAAATTGATAATTTTCAATGGAGGTGGTAAAAAAGAAATATTTTGTGTGATATATTTGGATTTTATCCAAAATAATCAATGGAGGTGGTAAAAAAGAATTATTTAGTGCTAAAGGAATATTTTTAAAAATGAAATGGAATATCAATGCTATCAGTAGACTTAAAATAAAAGGAAAAAAAAATACCTTCATCAGCATAGAAGAGACCAGTGACAAGGACTGTGTAGGTCAATTTTCCATTAGGTTTATATGGGGCAAGCCATTTTAATTGAACTTCTTTGGACCCATCAACAATAGCAAATATATCAACTGTTCCTTCAGGGGAAGCTTCCATGGTCCGAGCTTGTACCTGTGAGTTCAACCATAAGACAGAGCTTTGTTGCCATAGCTTACAAACAGAGGAGTGAGAAATGCAACATTTTAATAAAACTTACTTATTTAAGAAAAAAAAATGTAACTAACACTTCAGGAGTCCTAATTTTTAAGCATTTTACCTTCCTTACATCTACTTTTTTATTATTTTTTTTAAGCTGTCCAGCAGCTAACATACTCTGTACAGAGACGCCTGTGGAAATAAATACCAGAAAAAGGATGAAAGATTCGTTTCCTGAAAACACTGTTGTACCTCATGTGGATTAATTATTTCAGCTTATTTCTAGGGGAGGAAGCAGCAATAGGAGACCAGAGTTTCTTTACTTTCTGCATTTTAAGACAGCTGTAAGGAACATATATTTAAATGCTGTAGTAAATCACTATAAATATTTAATAGAGAAAAAATGTCCTTTGTAGAATTTTGGTTGTTCCCTGAAGTAATTTCTAATTTCACCTAACATATTCAAGATGTAATAAAAAGTAGATCTTTAAGAAAACAAAATATGATAAAAGAGCTGGAAAATGTAATGAATATGGAAGATTTATTTATTTAAATGAATACACATTCAATATTATAGAAATTTAGTATTTAAATGTGACAACTTGTAGTAAACATTCAATGCTATGGAACAAAATAATTTGCTATTGCGTTATTTATGGCAATGAGTTTGTTTCTCATACATTATTTATTTGGTGTTTTCTAAGGTATAAGATGGTTTCACACCTTTCTAAGTGCCTCTCAGCTGCAAGTTCATAGGACTGCTAATAAATGCTATTTTTAAACTGCCACACCTGCTCTGTCATCAAAATAACCAAACATACTTTCTCTGTCCTTGAAATATGAATGTTTTACTTTCTAGCATTTAAAATTTGGAAAGCTTATTGTTTACAAAAGCCAGGTTTGTTTTTCTCTACTACATGTCCTTCTCTACTCAGGCACTCAAATTTAAAATAGGTGAGCAGTTGCAGTAAAGCCAATAGGATAAAGTACATGCTTAAAGATAAACAAATGTTACATGGATTTATTGGATCAGTGCCACACTGATTATTTGGATACTTCAGTCAGAAAACTTATTGCAGAAGAATTTTACTAAAATCAAGGAGAAATGAATACCAACTATTTTTTCTACTGAAGAGGGCTAAAATATTCTTAAAACAGGATGAATTAATAGCAAGCTGTACTACATCCTAAACAGCTGGAATAGCTGTATTGTGTCTCTAGCCTTTTCTGTACGACCTGCTATTCTTTTCAGTACAAAAAATACTGAAACACTGTTTAGAATCAGTTCATGTAGTATCCTTTACAGTTACACCACTCCAGTGTATTTTGAAAATACTATTTTGTGTAAAATTGCACATTCTCTATATAAACATATGGCACAGAAAACCTGTTTCATATTTCTTTTTCTAAACATTATACACAACTGATATTTTCCAATGTGGTTATTAATAACTTAATAAAAATACTCTGCTATCATATAAGTAACACAATCATAGGCTAGGAATAACGATATTGGGAAAACACTGTAATTCATCTAAGTTTAAAAAAAAATACTCATAAGCACACTCATAAGATAAAAACCTGAAATGTAATTTTAATAGCAATGGGTTGAGGTGACAAATATTCAGTGTTGACCATTTCCATTTATTTACAAGATATTTACAAGAGCCAACACGTTTCATAATCAGCAGTATTTCACATGTCCTGAATTCCTCTAAAGAATCTATTAAAGGTTACACTATTTCTTGATAATTCATATTTTATTCCTTTTTAAGGAACACAAACCAATTAAAACAGACTGAAAAAAGGAATATCTTGGCTTTACTAGAAAGAGAGTAAAATTTAGTATTTCTTAATTTACATGTTATCAATTTGGTTCTCATTTGAAAATAAATCATAGTCCGAAAAAAAAACATTAAACAAAAACTGTCTAACCCAAATTAAAAACTTGCTGAAATGCAGTAACTGCTAATGCTCTCATAACTGATTAAGATCTTCAGAGGCACCTTCAGAAACAAACTGGAGAAATCCCATATTTAGGACAGACACATAACATTCGTGCATCGATTAGGGCACCTTAAGCACAAGATCAGCAACGAAAATAGCTGGAAGCATATCAGTTTACTGCTGAGAGATGTTTCCCATGCTATTTAGGGTAGAGGCAAAACATTTGGGCTTTTTTTTTTTTTAAAGTGTTGAATTTATTCTGCAATTGATACTAAAATCTTTCAAAAAAATCAAATGAAGATGCAGTGCTTTAACTTCCAGGCAGCATTCGGGTGAGCCTAAATAAAGCTGTTGTACTTCAATTCCCATGATTAGAAATGGATCAGTGGCTTTGGAGAACAGTTGGCATATGGATCATAGGATGCAGATGAGTATCAACTACAGCACCCCCTACTTTGAATTATTTCAAAAGTCAAGTTATAAGGGTGCAGTTCACAAAAAAGGCTACTAAAATATTATTTTTAAAACCTTAACTACTGCCATTCTGTTCTGTCCTTTTGATGCCTATTTGACAAGCCAGAAGTACTGAAACTATACAGATGAAATATGTATGCACATATGTAATGTCTTGTCTTAAACATTGCTACTAGCACAATGGATTAGGTTATTGCACATTGAATACCTTAAAACAAGGTTTGCTTTTGGGGTATATGTGAAGTTGTAAAAAAAGTACAAGAAAAACTGGCAAAAAGCCATTCATGCTTTTAAGAGTAAATATCCTTCAAAGCAGAGCAAACTATAAGATGCTTAATGGTTATAAAATCTAGTCTTCTACAGATAGACTATTTACCAGCATTTGAAAGAAAGCAATCTTGGAAAGAATATTCAAAATGTGGAACACAATATAGTGATATTATAAATTATAATAAAAAAATAAACAGAACAACATGAAAAACTCCAAAATCTTCTTTTCTTTCTTTCTTTTCTTGTTAGCAAAATTAAACTAGTATGCATAAAGATGAATTAAACAAAAACTTAAACCTCAGAATTAACACTGGCTTCTTTTTCAGTTATGCTTGAAAAGAAAACCCAGCATGGTAGATATTATTCCAGTTATTCATCAGCTACAGCACTATGAAATCATACTGGCTTTATCAGTTCAGCTATACAACTAAAAAACTTTAACAAAATAAAAAAGCCTCAGAAGCCTTGTCAAATTTAATATTTCTGCATTCTCAAATCCTGAAAAAATGAGGTCTTGTACATGACTGTTAAAATATTTCTAGTATAATATTTTGATCACATACTTGCAATCAAAAGATATTTATGAATCACCATATTTTCTTCGCTCCTGTTGCCACTTCTGGCTTCTGCAATTCTCAAATTAACTTCAGTCCTTTCAGTCAGGCAGCTAGAAATTCACTCATTACTGGAACAGTAACTCTTTATATACGTCCTTATAAATCTGGCAAAGCACATCTGCACCTTTCAAACATATTAACTCTATTTAATTTCAATAATGTGTGCTTCAGCCTCAAATTTTGCCTTTCTTCTCTGTACCTATGTTCTACTTTGGAACAGTGCCTAACAATGACCTATCAAATCTTTAGCAGCTCTTAAACAGGATTTTTTTTTCTTAAATGTCACATTTTGCCAGATGGGTTAGTACTGACCAGAGTGAATCATCACCATTTATTCTGATATTCAGTGCCATCTGACATTTATTACACACCCAGAATGCAAATTAAGGTACTCACCAACGGACCCAGAGCACAACCTTTTGCAGTACACGCCTGGACTCTGAAGGAATGCAGGCTCCAAGGAGCAAGTCCATACGTGTAACAACTTAGCTGTGATGAATTCTGCATCAGAATACCATCCATATATAATCCATAGCTAGTAATGATACCTATAAAACAATGTGGTAGCACTCATTTAATATCTAAAGAGCTAGAGTTTAGGAGAAAACTAGTGTTACAGACATTAGGGTGGTAGCAGTAGTATTTCAAACAGTAGTTTACAGTTAAGCAGGTAAGTGTTTAGCGGGACTGTGGATGCAATAATTTGAAGAAACACACTTTCCCAACTGTTGAAAACTTTGCAAGTGGATTGCATCTTTTGAAAGCAATTATACTGTTCCAAAAATTACCCCTTAGCAAACTTGTTTCTGAATACCAGCTAACATCACCTCAGAATCATGAAAAGCCTACTCTGAATATGGCTGTTGAAACAAGAACTGGAAAGACATAGAAAAACATGTCATGTCTTAACATATTTAGACTTTCAAAAGAAATAGTGACCCACAATATAATTGAAATGTTGAACAACTCAGGCTGGTGCTATAACTGCAAGAAATAAGTAATAAATAATTGTTACACAAAACACTTTATTAATATTCATTGTCAGTTATCTCAGATTTTCTGTATTTTGCCAGCTAACTAGGTAATTCATTAATTTGTGTGCATTTTTTTTTTGCAAAACAGGTTTACCCACATTTCTAAACTACACCCCAAAATTGCTGTTTCCTTCTCCATATGCTGTAGAAAAATTCCTGAAGAAAGAAAAAATATTTGCAAACTCAAAACAAACATTAGCAAGACTTTAGTTAAAGGAGAGAATGGTGCTTCCCACATAATTGTTTAATACTAACTAAAGAATTTCAGGTGATTGCTTATCTCATTTATGAGGAAATCTAAATCTTTGTTCTTCCTAAGGTGCGTGATAGAATAGCATGAACCCTGTACAGACTATACAAACACACTGTTCTGAATTTAATGAACCAAAGACTGAATTTTATACATTTGCGTAGACTTTGGAAGTTGAGCTTTCAAAGGAATCCTTTTTCTCAGAGATACTTCTCCAACTTTCTCACTTTTGAATATTCTTCTTTTTTAAAAGCTATTTAAGTGTGAAACCTTAAGGCCAATAAATGCAAAGCTACAGAATTCATTAGAAGTGAGTTTGGTTCAGAGGATGCCTTTTAATCTTCCCCTCATAGAAGACACCTTCATATTGTAAAAATATAGCTCAGTTCATCTTTCCTTCCCTTAAGACTGAATTATTTGAAACTACATTGAGGAAGATTATGTTTTGAATTGAGAAGATTTTTCCCCTCTACTGAATTGAGAAATACTCCGTAAATAAAAATGTATATACAACTGTTTCAGTTGAGCTTTGAAGAGTCATACTTCAAAAGACTGCTAAAGCAATGCAGAGCTGAGTATGGTGCAGTGATTCACAGACTCCTCAATTCTTTTCTCTTCTAGAGAAGCAAGAGGCTGAACTCAAGTCAGACAGCAGAGACGTGTGTGGGAGGGAGCCCTGGTAAATCTCACACTATCAGTCCTACCACATTTGACACATTTCCTAAAGCAGAAATCCCTTGGGGTTCTGTGTCTAGTTGCTTGTAAAGCAAGGGCATTAGTGGTTGATATTTCCCCTCTGTTAAAGAAATAACTCTATGTATATATTAAAAATATTATATTTATCTCACAGGAAAAATATTTAAATGCAGACTGATAAAGCTATCCCTAAATGTGAATGCTGGCATTAAGGATGTGTTTTACAGGGAGAAAAAACAAACCATTGAAGGTACCATAGGTACTTTAAGTACTTATACCAGTAGCACTAACCTTTTAAAGGAACTGACCAATCATTATTATTTCCTTTGATATTTATGTTAACAGTGTAAACCATAATGAAATAATTTGATATTAATGTGGGTGTCATATGTACCTCTATTGGATCCCCATTCAGTGTAATTAACTGTAATTAACCAGACTGATATTTTTAAGTGTGTCTGCAAAGACAGCAGCACTATGTGACATCTACACTCTGAGGAGCAGCTTGCTGGTCAACACCGAGCTTTAGGACTCTCAGAGAACAGCTTTCTCTAACAAGCTGAGCCATTATCTCTCTTGATTTTACTTCTGCCTTTGCCTTACATGACTCTGATGGAGAGAATTACAGAATTAAAAGAAAAAAAGAACATTTCAGAACAAAAAAAAAAGTCAGCAGTCTGACTTTGAGATATGAAGACATTTTTCTAAGTTATGTAATAATTCTTTTTGGCCAGGGATAAATAACTTAGCCTCTCTATTTCACCAGTATATGTTTCCAAAGCATTCTGGGAAAAAGTTCAGAGTTTACTTCTCAAGACTGGCTAGCTCTTCCTGAAGTTTACCATACATGAAATATTGAAGAGTATAGCACATTTTTGTGATTTACAAGGTTTCGTGAGTGACACATGGTCACTATGAAAAGATCCAGTTTCTTCTTAATTTTTAAGTCTAGGTAGCTAGTCTAAAGCTTTGTTTTGACTATGGTATAATTATGTTTCACTTTTGGCAAGAAAAGCAACAATGCAAATTAAGCTTAAAATGAAGAAAGCTACACAGTTTCCTCTTTTTCTTCCTGCTCTCCCCTCCATAGGTACCGCCATATAATCTGTCAATGATATTCCAGACATTCAAGATAAACAGACGTTTTGAATCTAAAGTGCTACAAGCATTTTACTCTTAAGATACAATCTAGAGGTCAAATCTTAAGCAAACATAATTTTACCTGCATCAGTTTCACTGGCTATAAACACAACTAGTCTCTCACAAGCACAAGGATTTTACAAAACAATTACTGGATTAGTTCACCAAATAATTGGCTTTTACTATACCTAATATTTCGAATGAAAATTCCATATAACCTTGGAAGATACAATACAGATCAAGAGTTAATTCTACCTGTGACCAGTACACAAGTGAACGTTCTGAGAGGTGACCATCTGTGGAAAATTTTCAACTGTGAAAGAGATAAAGTCACTTTTTTACGTGAATAGATTTTAAAAGAGCAGACCTCAAATGATATGACAAGACTATAATGGATATGCTCTGAAGAACACACAATTCTTTATTGAGGCCACTGGAATAGTTGAGGGCTCAAAACAAAATATCTGATGTCACATGAGATGTCACAAGTGTCCCCATATCTTGCCCTCATCTAAATGATCAATATTGCATATAATTCACTAGCTACATATGTGATAGCAGAGTAGGGTTCTGCTCTAGAAATAGAGTAAAGTGCATACTCTGAGCCATGTTCCACCAATCATTTTATAATTGGTATGAAAATGAGGCAAAATAAAATCTGTATATTACAAATATATTCAGCATATTGTCTTCCAAATGTCTTTTTTTCTACACCTGGTACATAAATGACATTTCTGAAGCCAGTTGCAACAAATAGTTAGGTATATTGTTTTCTATTTTCTATAAAATGAAAGTTTTTCACAAAATAATGAAAATTGGTCTTAATTGCCCCAAAAATGGAACACAGAAATTCAATACCCATGTTTGGATAATGTTAGCCTTTGACCTCTAGATGGTTTTTATCTCAAAGCTTGAGTCCCCAAATTGCGCCATCTTTATGACGAAGCCAAATGGCTTTTAATCCTTTCTACCACCTTTGGTCACCAAGGTAGGGTATTAATCCCCCTTAATTTTTCTAATTGGTGGCAAGCAGTTGGACTCCATATATATCAAGAGAGCATAGTAAAGTCTATGCTGTCCAAACCCCAGTCAGCCTACAGACCCATTCTCCATCAGCAACACCGAATAAGCTTTTTCAGCCCATGGAAATAAACAGTAAGTCCTGTCGTACAGCACTAGAACAAAGGAGGAGGGAGATAAAGGAGTGGCCCCAGAGATCTGCTAAGGAGATGATTGACAACTTATGATACACACATTTTTGCAATTCTGAATTTTCCATCTGAAAGAAAGCCAAATTCAGTAATTTCAAAAAGTAATTTCTTACTATGAAAGTACAACAGTAAAAGGCCTGAACTACAAAAAATTAGGGGAAAGTTCCTTCTGTTGGTGTTTCTCATATTTCAGTCTTCTCAACTATGGTATTTTTCAGCCTTCCACACAGTTTTAAAATACTGACACAGAGAGCAATTTTAAATGATGTGGCCACTAGGCAGACCAAAAGATATGCTGAGAATGAACAAAGCCACTGAATAATGCAAGCTTTCCTGATTAAGCAGCTGTGAAGTTAAAAGTTATTTTATGAAATAAGGAAAGGGATGGAAATAAAAAATTGGAAAGAAAGAAATGGGAAAATGGGAAAATGCATTATTAGCTACATACTGGTTTTGAAACTCTCCAAAAAAGTGGGGGAGAAGAAAGAAGAAAAATGTGAGAAAAATTTGCATATGCTTTCTTGACTATTGTGCAAGCGTGAGCCAAGTCCCTGGTCCTCTAATGCCCTTCTGGCTGACAAATGCTCATGAGAGAGCAATTCTTCCAATTTTTAACAAATTTTAACCAATGTTTAACCAGTGGTTAAACTGAGCAAGAGTTCGCAGGTGAAAAGCAGCAGCCTTTCTCTACAAGGCAGGACAGCAGCAGCTGACTTCACTGAATTCTTCCATCAAGTTCTGACCCTAAAAAAAACCATTTAACAGCAACATGTATTGTATCCACATATGACCAAAAAAATACCAGTGATCCCAAGGGAAACATACTCTATGGGCTCCAAACAGTAAGAAGACGCAAAAATACCAGAGAATATTTTTAAAGGGAGAAATACACACAGAGGAGGTCTACAAAGGGTGCATTTGGGACTACAGAGGATTAGGCTATATGGCAAATTTGGTAATTAAGTAAATGTGTTTTTCAAGACCTCACCATAGAGGTAAACGGTGTTGTCATTGAGGCTGTTGAAATGTCCAGTTTCCATGGATGAAGGGACAAGTGACAGAAGAATAAAATATCTTTTTATTCTCACCCCTGATTCTCATCACATCTGTTGCACATGAGGTTCAGATTCAAAGGTTTTCTAAAAAGCTGTTTACTGTATTTCCTAACAACCTATTTATTGTAATTAAAAAGAAAGCCAAGATGTATATAGTAAATACTGTATTAAAAACAAGATACAACAGGCAAATTTAGTCATGTATTTCAATAATTTAGTTGTTTTAAAGGACGCTTGGGGAAATTTATTTATCAAACTACAGGTCTTCATCCTGTGCTGTTGATATGCATATATAAATATATGTATGTATATATTTCTATTTATATTTATTTGATCAGTGAAACCACTCTCTGAACAATTTGGATTTTTTCCCTACAGTGCAAACATAACACAATCAGGTCCTGACATGAACAGTTACACATTAAAAAATGCCCATTTCATTCAAATTTTTTCAAACTTTAGCCACTAAGCTACACACATGACTTTCCTGTCTTCCTTCCCCCTTCCTTCCACCTCCATTCCCTTACCCTTCCCCCTTTTCTTCCTCCTTGCTTTCCTCTAAGCCTTTGCCACATATACTGATGGGATTTTAGAAAAAGGGTTAAAGCGTTTCTAAGGAGGTAAAATCTTCCAATATGACTCCCATACAAAGAAATATATGATTTAACAGCAGATGATATACTCTGATTTCTTCCTAAAATGAATGTAAGACCTTCAGAATATTACCTATATGTAGCTTTACAATCACCAATTTTGGAGAAATAATTTAAAGTCTCTTATAGTGAAGTTGCACAAGTAGAATGTGCTCTACTACAATTCAAAGTGGGGAAAAATGAAATTCATGCAAAACCACTGTGAGAAATAATTTATATATATCAATATGATAACTCAATGAAGAAAAACATTTCCATTGCTTTAAATTCAGTGATTTCTGCGTAGCTTTCCCTGCTGTGATTTAAACTGTCAGATGCCTGATAATAAAATCAAGGGGAATACCAAGGCCAAGTGATATACGATGCAAATACGATTCAAAATGTAAAATTTTGACACCCGGATATTTCACAATGGAAAACATTTCTAAACAAAAGAAAGTATATTATTTATCTTCCACAACCATGGGAATGTACACCTGCAAGATGACTATGTAGAAGACAAATCTAATTATTATCACGAATCAATTAATGTAAAGGAAATGAATGTTTTAGTGGAGGATGAAACGAACATCCCAGACTAATATTCTCCAAGACTGCCTATTCCTCAGCTCCGTTGTCCTGGAAAACATTAAACAATGAGATGCAGTACACAAGAACTATCAAAAGGGAGCACTTTTGAGCCACTGAAACCGTACAGATAGGCTGAAACCCACAATCTCCTAGCTGCAGACAATGATACTATCTCAGGTATTTTATGTGCTAAAATGATCATTAAAAATTAAGCACCACATATAAGCTGCCATTTAGAATATTAATTTACCTTTACTAATCATCTTTTTAACTTGAGGCTAAAAGAGTTCACTTACCATTCGGATACTCAGGCTTAGTCCATGAGATGTTAAAGGAGTCAGATGAATATGACTGGGCTTTTGGAGCAGGAACACCTTCTGGTGTACTCTCATCTGTTATAGCTGTGCTAGCTTTGCTTATTGAACATCCACCTCCAGTGCAAGCCTTAAAATATGAATCAAAAGAAACATATTTCAATGTAATACCAATAGTATCAGCAATGATTTTTAGAAAAAAAATTATAATTTTTACATATCTAAACTTAGGAAGTCTGTGCCTTTCATAAAAGATACTTTTCTTAGCATATATTTGTTTACCTCTTTTCCTAAAAAATGAGATGCGTTACTCATGATATTTAGTTTGTAGATATAATATAGCTAAAACATTAAAGCAACATTGGACTCACAGCACTTTGCATTTGACTGTGAGTCAATCACAATTAGATTTCCACTGCTTTTGCAGCCAACGTTAAAGAAAATCACAGTACAATATATATCATTTACAGTGTGAAACTCTTCTGGAATTGACTGAAAAGTTCTCAGACTTCCAGACACAGAATATACTGACCAACTTGCAATGCACTTAAAAATTTATGTCAATGAATAGTCATTGAGAAAAAAAATGCCATTCAAACATTCTTGCACTTCACACACACAGTGCTGTGCAGATGCAATTAAAATAGTGAAAATGCACTCTAAATTAATGTGTAAGAGTTATTATTACATGTTTATGGATAACAAAGTCAAATCATTTGTATTTTAGTTACGAGAGAAGAAAAGATTGATTACAGGATTTTTATATTTTCCTTGATTATGAAACAATAGAATGTGCCAGAAAATGTGCAGATAAAAGGCTTTTAAAGTTTTGCCTGCACAAACATAAGACTACACAGCTACGGTGTATGTGTGCTGATTTTCCAATTTGCACTAAGATCAAGACAAAAGTTCTTAGAAGTTAAAAAATATCTCTATATAAGAACATATAAACTCTGTACTGGATTTAAAGTTTTTTGGTTTAGTTTATTGCTTATTTTTAATATTATTGTTTAGCAATAAAATAAATCAAAAAAGATTCAGATTCAGACATACTCTTAATTAAAAGTTATGGGATCCCCCGTGATTTTAGGAGTTGCCCATGTGCTGAAGTGGACAAGTAGCCTGCTCTGCATCATCAGCACACAAAGGAAAAATAATCTTGCTGTCCAGATCTTCAGGAACAAAATGTTTCTTTCAATCTAGTATATTTTATTTGAAAGGATTAGCTTCAATTTCACATTTCCCAGTGTGTTTCAAATCAGAGAGCAGTCAACTTATTTCCTACCCTGCTCCAAAAGCATATATGAGCCTCATGGGTAAAAATAAGAACTGTTTGTAAATGAGGTTATTTTATACACCAAGATTGTTTTGATTTCACTGGAAATTACACTCCCAACACAACTACAGAATGACTCCCTATGTTCAGTCTGCGCTATCAAATGGAGTCGAAAGAATGCAACCCCAGTTTTGCAGCCATCTGAAAATGGTGTTTACTTTAAACATGATAGTGTGGGTATTTATTTTTTTCTTTCAAAGTCAGCTTAGATGGATGCTCAGATAACTGTTTGCTCAGATATCCTTTTGATAAGGAAAATATTTAAGAACATCATCCTTCCAGCAAAGGCAGACTATTCTTCAAGTTATTTTGCTTCTACTGGCTTCACGAAGAAGACCACTTCCTCATATGTTCTCTCCTGCCTTGCTAGATAAGTTCCATGGAGTCTAGTTCAACAGTGGAGGGCTTCTGCATTCAAGGGCAGTAACACCAGTCTTCCCATTCATTTATTTCTTGAATTTCATGAAGCTCAATTTTTGTATCTCTGAAACTTATTGGAGTATGAAGTTTCTGTTTCTGATTCTTCTAACAAAAAAAAAAAAAAATCAATAAAAGAAAGCTCATCTTCATTTAAATAGTGGGATTTTTGATCAGTGCATCCAAATGGACTGAACATTGCTGGGACTCTGGAAATCACATCCATGAAAACCTACACCCAAGATCAAGGCCCCTTGTGCTACATGGAAGTTCACTAAGAAACAGATTTGAGGCTAAATTTGCCAAACAGAGAGAGCCAAACAGATACAAACCACATAACAAGACACCACACAGTGATCCTCCAGCTAGCACCTGAGCTGCTTACCCACACAACACGGCCACAAATTGATATTAGCTTAACATCTAAATAACAAAAAGCACTCAATGTAATAAAACAGGTGTGCCACCCCAGCCACTAAATGCAGCTTTCCAGTGTTTAATTTTTTTTCTGATTGGCATGGCTCACACCTATCCAGTTTAGAGCATGAGCAGAGCAAAAGCAAGTTCCTTTGCACTAATTCAAGGAGACATGACCACGTGACCTAAGACTTCTCAGCCAACTTCTGGAAATTAGCATTAGATTTTCTTATAAAAGCTGTTACAGTCATATATAAATACAACTGCTACATATTAAATGGCAGTAATCAATTGTGAAAACTGGTAATCTCATCCAAAGACAAATATTTTGTTCATTTTATTTAATGTACTTATATTAACCTTGTCATACAAAACTTTAATCCAGCAGCCTGTGAGGTGCTGAAAGTTCTGATGATGAGGATCCTGATTCCTATATTCAAAGCTGCAACTTTTGATAACTCAACTTCCAATTTTTCACATAAGCAAAAAACATTTTTTGCACATATACAAAACAAAATTAATATTACCTGTGAAATAAGGAAAAGAACAAAGTCCTAGCTAATAGAACTATTCCATTCTAACTAAAAAGTATTTTATTGTTTCCAATGCTGAAGGTATGTTATTGTTTTTACTTCAAAAGTGTTATTGAAATTTAGATTAAACTATATGCAGAACACTAAATATTTCCATTTATTTCCAGGTATGTTTGATTTGGTTTTTTGATTTATTTTATTCTTTGTTTTGGTATGTTTGTTTGGAATTTTATTTCATCAACTATAACATTTGGCCACCTTTAAGCTTCATAATTTGTAAATCTCTAATATTACATTATTCTCAAACTAGTCTGACAAGTTCTAAATACAATGGGTCCAAATGTTTTAAGAAAGCTATCACCTCAAAGATATTGAGCATTTTATATTTTTTAGACTTGCCATTTTCAAAGCTGCAAGGACATTTAGATCTTCTAACCTACCTATCACAGGCAACTGCGTTTTATCCAGGTGAATCTGGTTATCTTCATCAACAGAAAAAAAAAATTATATTTTCTCTTACTTTCTGCTTACTGCTGATGCAATGCAAATATAACAAAAAATCACCATCAAAACCCAAATAAACAAGAAGTAAAATATAAAGATGAAAGATTCCTAAAAATCTAATCTGTAACTTCTAGAAAAGCTGTACACATTACTGAGGTAAAAACAAAGTCCATGCAACAATTCTTTGTTTTAACCATGTCCTAACACAGAGCTACCAAAAGAAGCAGTCCCAGTTGCTCTCCAGGTCCCAGCCGTTAATTCTCCCTCGATCCTCCATCCTCGTGCCCGCTCAGGGCACAGAAGCTGGGCAGGAGTTTAGAGCTGTGGCCCAGTGAAGGACAGTGCAAATTCTTTTGATAATCCCAATTGCTTTTAAAGGCATAACAAGCTTCTTGAAGTTGCCTTAGTTTTGGACATGCTGCTATTTTATATGCTATACAATTTACTATGCTGAAATGTCTAGGCAAAAATGAATTAATTTCAACATGAATCTAAGCTTTAATTAGACTGAATATCCTTGCCTTTTCAAGTTCAAGTCAGATCCTTATCAGTACCTGAAGGTAGTTTATTTTTTTGCGGTATAATATTTAGAACATTCAAGAGCATGTTAAGAAAAAATGAATGCATACCCAGTCTACATAAATGTAAATTTATTCATAATCAAGAGCAGAATATTTTTCTATGGCATTTATCAAAGCAAATATCCTTATATAGGTATTGTTATAAAATGAACAGTGAGCTTAAAACAAGGGACAATCCCATGCTTTTATGCACATATTTTCATGCTTGTTAGTGAGCTGAAGCTGTTCTATTTTATCACAAAATAAAGCCAATGATAAAGAAATGCAATGAAGACACCAAGGTCTTTTAAAATATTTCGAATAAACAAACTGCTACTTTACACTCAGTTCTTCCTCTCTACTATTTCCTTCTACCTACAGATTTTATGAAGAAAGAGCAAATTATGATGGCTAACATTGTCAAATACATTGCATGTTTTCTCATAAGTTGGGGGCAGAAGACATTATTTAAGTCTTACGAATATGAAATTCGCTATTAGTTATCATCCACCTTTTCCTTGAAGAAAATAATCTGTATTTAATTTACATACACATTTTTGAGGACCTGTTTTGAAACAAAATATCTACTGTTGTTCAGCATGGCTCATCCACCTTAGTTTCAGTAAGAAGAGGTTAAACAAGTGGACATATGAACCATTAAGTATTTACAATGCTAACAAAATCAGAATAATTTTCACCATTTTACACCCCTACTACACATCTTTTAAACTTACAGCTAGTTTTATGAGGTATTCAGTACCCGGGAAAAGCTGCTGAATAGTAAAATCCAGAAAAAGTTCTGTGCTGTTATAGATTACATTCCATTTTGTAAAGTTCTGCTCATTGTTGGCAATATAAATTATGTAACGATCTAGGATTCCATTTACTTCTACTGGTTCTTTCCATCTGTAAATAAAAGCAAAATATGATTAATACCAGCAAAGATTCAGACTGCACTGAACAGTGTAAGGCTTTGTTTAGGGGACGTTGTGGGGTTTATTTTAAGAATTTAAAAACAATAGTTGTGCAACCATAAAAATAAATCTAAGGCATACCTCTAATGCAGTATTTGTACTCAGTAGATAAATGATTACAGTAACACACAAAGCAGGGGCTACAAAACGGGCATATCACCAGAACATTTCCTGCTCTGAAGTTTGCAGAGGCTATGCCCATATGTAGGTTATACTGATTGCGTAAAGGCAAAATGGAAATTAAGTTGGCAAGTGATAATCAGAAGGTTCACAGAACCACTAAACTAATCACTTCTATGCATTTAATCATAATAAATTTAATTTTATGTCACAAACCCTTCCCCTGATTGAACTCACTGGAATTCTTGAATAAACTGATGCGCTATTGTGTTGTCAGGAAAGAAGAAATCCTTACTTACTGTACATGTATCGTTCTAGAATCCAAAACCGTCAGGACCGGGGCATCTACATGAGATGGTGGCAGCTGTGCTGTAAACAAGGTGACCTGGGAACTGTTTGTGCAGCCAGCAAGCGTGCAAGCAGCCAGCACAAACTGGTGTGGCGTGAAAACTGCTAAATCTAGGGCAAAAAAAAGGAATAGGAATTTACTTTTTACATTAATGTTACCTTGTTCTTCTGTAACTTTCAAAGAACAGTGAATTCAGAAAATCTAGAAGAGGGAGCTGTGTCTTAAGTATTTCGGATTTGTCCCACAGGAGTGAATAGGGGCTGTTTGTTTAAGAACAACTGCAAATTTTGACTACTAATAGGTCTACAGAGCATGCTTGCTTTGAGATAACTCCCCTGTAAAGTACATTTACCATAAAACGTACATCATCCAGCATCATACAGCAAAACAAAGATGTTAGCCTCCTAGGTGCTACTTACTATATCAATTTGCTACGGTGGCAAATGAACACCTTGAAGATGATTAAATCATATTAAATCAATGGAAAAACAAGTCCAGATTCACTAACACAGCCAGATTTTTTTTTTTTTCAAATTTACTGTATGATACATGAGCATCAAGCATCACTACATACAATGAATCACTCCATGAAGACTTCACTTTAAGCATTAACACAAGTGAAGCTCATACAGTTTTCTCATAAGTCTCAAAAATTTTCATGAACATCAAACACTTGTCAAACATTTTTCAGTAAAGACAACCTGTCTAATGCAAAACAACTGTTAAATGGTTATTTATTATAAAGCTATCTTGAGTTTCAGTTATTGCAGAAAATGGTCGATAAGATACTTGTTGGAGAAATATTCTAAAAGATCTTTAGCTTCATATATTCTTCCCTATACTAATAGAAGAATGTTTGTCAGAAAAATTATAGTAGGAAATTAATGCAGAGAATTTTCTAATCTCTTTCATTTTTTCTTAAAATACAAATCACTGATTTTAATAAGCAAATCCTTTATAAAGAAATTTACAATTGAGGTTCTGGCAACAGTATAAGGTATGAAAATAAAATTAATCTGTTACAGATACACATTTTATTATGGCAGGAAAGTTCTGGGGATTTGCAAGACATAACAAACACTAGTGTTTTCAGAGTCAAATAGTATCAAACTATCATTTTGTACAAAAGTATTTGTGAACACAAATCTAAAAATTTGCAATGACAATTGCAACTGGAGGATGAAGATATCAATGCTGTAGACCCAAGTACTTTCTCTTTAGTTTTCCCTTTATATAATGTCTCCAGTCCCTTCTGGAATGGAATTCTTTCTGATTTATTCCATTTCATGTGAGGAGAGAATGAACTCGTGCATTTTTATTGAAATGCAGTATCTTTCAGTGGTATTGTTCTATAGAGCATATGGCAAAGTGTGAGTTAAAAAAAAACAAACAAAAGGCTGTAACTAAAAAAAATAATCATCAAGTGAATGTCTGTAACACAGTGCAGTGACATGATTAATCAACATAATGGGGCTGATTCTACCAGAGTTAAGCAGTGCTTATGTGGGTGAGAAGGAGTAAGCACACTCCAGAGCACGGCTCAGGCTGGCTCAGCAAGCAGAGAAAGTAAACTCCACGTACTGCTCCACTGGCCCTCGTTAGCACACACCTTCCTGGACCCTTTGTTCCTTGCAGCTTCCATCACAGAAGCCACAAAAAGTACAGCTGGAAACAGAAGTCTGTGGGACAAGGATCAGATACTCCATGGTCTGGGTAGACAAACAAGTGACTAGAAAGATTTTACTGTTAGCAATCCTGAAATGAACAGCTGAAACCAACCCATGGCACTTATTTAATTCATATCCGAATAAACAGTGTATTGTGTGGCTTCACTTAGCAGACTGAATATAACACAAAGGAAGGGAGAAGAGAAAAAAAGAAAAAGCAGATTTCTCCTTTCCCATTTGTTCATTGTAGATCACTGTCTTCCCTGTACACAGATTTGGGATGGGGTTTGGGGAGGGGTACTTTTTTTCTCCTTTACTGAAATTTTTTTTTTTTAAAGAAGCAGCTTGTTCTGAAGTCCTGATTTGACAGACACTATAGCTGATGAGACTACATGCATACAGAAGAGTTTTGGGAAATACCTAGTTAAAATTTGAACAGGGAGGAACTTTTTCAAGGATGAAGAGAATGGAAGATGGAAAAATGTTTTATTTCCCTTCCTGAAAAAAACAAGTGACTATAAGTCACTATGACTGTCTCAGTGCCTGCAATAAGAAAAACAAAAGGACAAGACAGGGAAACAGGCAAAGTTTTAAAGAACAGGAATAACAAGCAATGGAAGTACAGGATATATGAGCAGGAATATCCTTTAGGATCAACTGATAAGCATACTGAGAGGCAAGGGAAGAAGAGGAGAGCCTTAAAAAAAAAAAAAAAAAAAAAAAAGTAGAAAGACAAAACATGGGAAAAAGCAACACATCAACACATCACCAGGATTAAAGGAAATCTTTATTCCTCATCCTGATTTAATAATGCCAATGTATTTTGACTAGTAAATGCTGAATTGAAAGTTTCAATGAACTCTGAAAGATTTTGATGGCATAGATGCTAAAATAAAAAAAAAACGAAGTTGGTGGGAGCAACAGAAGAAAATACAGAAATTTGTGACAGGAATGTTGCTCAAAGCATGAGCTTTGCAGTCAGTGAAAAACTCTCCGTAGACTTCAAGGTTTAGATGAGCCCACAGATGTAGCATAGGTATTATTTCTAAAAGCTTAGAACCAGAAAATGACAAACTGAACAATTAAAAAAAAACATATTACATCATCATTGATACAACTATTTGTCACAATCTGCATTGGCAGATATTTTCCTATTTAAAGTTCAAAATGTTTCATAATGGATCAATGGATTCAAACAACTATAGATACAAACATGAATCTGAATGAGGAGGGAGGAGGTTCTTAAAACTACAAAGCTACTGTTTGTCAAGGTCCTCTAGCAGCAACGCTTTGTTTTCCATTTGCTTGATTGCATGATTTGCATAAGATCAAATGTAGGCAATTGTGGACATGAAAAACAGATCACTCTCAAACACATTAGAAATGGATCCACAAGCATTATCCAGAAATTTGTTACAAGAAAACGCATCCCGGTGCATGGAAATCTCAGTGATTAATGTCAAACAAACTATCATTTACAATATAGAGCATGAATTATGTCTTATTCTACAATTGATTTCATGCTGCTGTTGAAAGAATTTCATTGATCTCATTTTACAAAATGAACCCCAAAAGCAGACAATTATTTTCTTTTTAACTCACAGCAAAACCTGATTTTTTTTTCTTACATATTTGCTTGATCAGGTTATATTCCTTTGTTCCACAATCCCAGTCCCCTATCTTACTTCAACATTATATCAGATGCAGTTTTCCAATAACGACTCTCAAAAATCACTTCTTTCTTACCAAAACAAAGCTAAACTTAAAAATTATAGAGTTCTACTAAGAAAAAACAGAAAAAATTAGAATTTGGTCTTGTACTTGTTTCTGGACTCAGAAGGGCAAAAGGATAAAAAGATAGTTTCTTGGGGGTACGTGATTCCCTCAAATCATTCCATTAAGATAGCAGGTAGCCAGAAAAAAATAATTCTGCATTTTTCAAAACAGAACAAAAGAAGAGAACTAAACCCCCACAGAACTGTTTTAAAACAATTACTTCCCCTGGGCGGGGGGGAAGAGGGGGGATGAGGGAGAGAAGATCAACCTCTCTTTTCATCTCTCTGACCTCAGAGGCAATACAAACAAACTTAATTCTTTTCTAACTCATATGACAGCAAGATAATTGCTAGCTATGCAGGCTACCATTAAAATTGACATTTGCATACCACTACATTTTTTATATATGTGGTATATGTGGAACTTCCCACACTAACCAAGGCAACTATCTTAAATATCATGGTAAATCTAAGAATGGTGGTTGGTATGTAACCAGTTTCTAATAACCACCAGCATAAGTTCTGATAGCACAATCAATGCAGGAGACAGAACAAATAAAGAATGACCCTGTTTGTATGGTCAATAAGAACACTCGTTTTGCTTTGATCAAATTTAATGGGTAGTCATTGAAAGATAATATGCAACACTACAGCACTACTTTTAGCATGGAATTTGAGAGATGTTACTAAGATAGAGAAGGAAAATGTAGTTAGTATAAAAAACCACAACCCTGAAGTAGGAGATTTAAGAACTTGACTTACAACATGAGCTTTACCATCCAGATGTCAGACTACATCACAGTTCAAAAATAATACAGTAGTAATGTCTAAAATGCTTTAATTTATGTCTAAAATGCTCTATTTTAGAGCTCTGTAATTTAACATGCAGGATTCTATACTCAGGTTTACAGCAAGAAAGTCACATACCCTTCTTTTCTCCCCTCTTTCACTCTATTTCCATTCTCCCTGGTTTTAGGCATCTATTGTAAGGACCAGAAATGGCAACGTCCTATCCTGGTGAGCACACAGTTGAAACGTGACTTGTGTAAGGAACCCCACATACATTCTCTTAGGAAAATAATTGAGACAATAGCTATCCCATTGCTATATTCAAAGGAAAATAATACGGCAGCACTGTAGCAAGGGATTGTTAGCAGCACAACAAAGAAAACCTGCTGAGAGAGTATGAAGATGAAAAACCTCCAAAGAATTCCAATCACCATGTTTATGTAGGTAGAGTGTACGACTACTTCAGCTCATTACTCACATCCTTATTCTGTTCTCTCATCTTTTTTTCTCATAGTTTGCTGAATTAACTTACAATAACTTAATAATTAATTAGAAGGTAAACGCTTTGGGACCATAAATCTGCATCACCAAATACAATAATTTTCACACCTGATTTTTATGTGCTACTAAACAAAAAAAAAAAAAAAAAAAATCAAAGTAGGTGCCAAGAACACATTATCAGGCTTGGTCCATCCAACATCATTAGCAATTCTTTCCCTTCCATTGTTTTCTGGAAGCAAGCAACAACTCATATATAACTTTTTATACAGTAGATCCCGCTTTCTGTATTTATAAAGCACCAACCACTTATCAACTCTCAAAGAACCATTACTAATGTACAACCTTCTCTGGGAAGGTGGCATACTAACGCTGCATATTTTTCACCGATTTCCTGTAAATCTGATGCTATACTCACCACCCCCTTGAAAATATTTAATGAAAAACAGAGCATCACAAATGACACCACTTGCCTACTTCAGGCAACCCAGTCAAGCCCAAGAAAGCAGCGTGCGTGCGTACCTAACTGTATAACCCAGCAATGAACAGCCTTTCACATGTGGATCTCGGCCACTAATTGAAGAAAACAGCTTCAGGAACTGCTCCAGAGTGAGAATTAAAAGATTTTTGTAAAACCACTAAAAACAAGGGCAAGAAATAAAGAGAGAGAGAAAGAGAGAAATAAACTCACGAATCATTATTTTAGGTACACCATAAGCTGTTGTTCTGCTTTCTAACCAGCAAAGATTTTGACACAATGGCACATGGACTAAACAACTTTGCTTTTAGCTGGCCAACAAATTCTAATGTTTTTAAGAAGCTATTTGCTCAGCAGTAATATTGTTGGTTTTCGAAATTACCCATAAAGGAATAAATCCCCAATCCATTTGAGGTTTATATGCTTCAGAAAAGTTCAGGAAAGGTATACAACTTCCAAGTCCCCTCTGGGGAATTAAAAAGCATAGCACAAAACCATGTATGATATGGAAGCACCAAACATGATATTTGTGTTAGACTGTGCAAAAAAAAAAGTTATATTCAAGAAGAAAAAAACCTTTTGCACAAATGTGAAACAAAATTATCTTGAGTCATTTCAGTTATTAAGTGCCCATGATAGAACTGTAGTTCTGCTTTTGGAAAAGTGGTAGCTTGAAAGTGCTTAAATGTTTTTAAATATAATTATAGATGTTTTAACATGTATGTTTGTTTTCACATTTACTAAGAACGTATCTTGGTTATGCTCTTATAATCCTAACTGTTGTAGAGAAAAACCTTTCTGCCATTTATCATTCCAAACTTACGTACTTTTTTAAGCACAAACTCATCCCTCAAATGTTGTGCTTCATCCTGGCCAATTCACAACGCCTCATTAGCCTCCATTCTTGATTATTGTGTTTCTTTCCCCCTTCTCCCCCTCTTTTTTTGGGGGGGGGGTACCTATGTACCCTAGCAAGGTACATATTATTTTAAACAAGCACGTGTATTGCGTATAATCAAATGCACATATTATTCCTTTTCCATTGCAAAAATTGGGCTACAATCATTTCAGTCTATAGTTTTAAAGCCATGTCCCTGTGATAGCTGCTGTGGGTATATTTTCCAGACTATTCTCACCCTCCAGTTAGTTGAAATCCTAAGGGTGCTCAGCTGAAGAAAACTCAAAACATGTGGTGTGTCACATGCCAGATTATTTAGAAATAGTTGAAAGGAAATATCAGAGAACTACATTTAAACTTTTCTTTCAATCCTTTACCTCCAATTAATCTACCAGATTCTTTATATGACTGTGAAGATGCTGATGACAGAAGAATCGTGGTGCATGCATGAAGCTCCTTGGAAGATTCCCTCCCCCAAACATTCCTAAACCATTTCATGGTCCATCATCATTAGCCACCATCAGAAAAATAAAGAGGCATTTGGTTTTTTTTTTAAAGACTCCTCTTGCTGCCAAAACAACACATAGCTAGTCAGCACAAACATTCAGCATCAAATAAATCTAATGAACTTCCAAGTTACTTCTTTGTTTACTAGAATTAAAACCATGTATTTTCTCCCTATTTTATTTTGATTCTAAAGCTGGATGAATAAGGTGAGTTTGAAGGTCGGAAGGGAGAAAATAGAAAGAGGACAGAGCACATTAATTTTTACCAGGGACATGAAGAGAAGTAATTGTGGTCATACCAATATCACTATCTTAGTTTTATTTCTCTCTCTGTCATTTCTTTGCACATCATATGGCTTGACACAGCCCTATTTTAAGATTTAAATGAAAATTTCCATTCATGAATGCTTCCAATCCAGTCAATATATTGCTATAGGATTAAATAGAGGGGAGTTGCTGGTATACATCATAAGAACCATGATCACTCATCAATGCCAAGCTCAAAAAATTGAAAAAGCAAGGTGAAAAAAAAGTGTTTTGAACATTTTACCTCTGTATTACTTCAGCTTTATGTTCACAACTGCAAAATATATTTGCACTAGGCAACTGCGTTGCAAATTTGAATCTCAGATACATGCTGCTATAAAACAGGAACTACTCTGGATTCACATTAGTATGACCAAGAACTCCTTGGATCACTAACAGAAGTACACCCTGTAGTCCCAAGCAATTCCAATCTTGCTTTAGTGAGAAAACCAAAATTCAGATCCACTTTACATTTGTTGCTGATTTAATCGTATCAGGTCAAGAGAAGTGTCTGACTGCCACTTTTACAACCCACTGAAGAACACAAAGAAGTGTGCAGCTATGGTAAGAGAAGCCAGTAAGATGTTATGTTATAAGAATATATGGTAAGTAATACAGCAACTGTTACTATCCATTTTATATAAATCAATAGGGCAGTCAGTCTGGAATAGCATATATTAAAGGTTGCAGAAATAAAGTCTGCCTGGAAAATGGCAGTGAGAAAGCACAAGCTTACGAACACTCTCTTAGGAAGAGAGGCTGAACAAACCTGAGAAAAGGAAACAAAGAAGATGACACACCATAGAGGTATAGAAGATAGTAAGTGCTACACAGAAAAGCAATTAGGACCCTATGTTCCCATGAAATCCCTTTCAATAATACAGGAGAGGGCTGCAAGGAAGGGGGGGAAAGATGTTCAATAAATTTATTAACTGGAACTTTAAGAGAAACTCACGCCACCCAAAATGATGGAACATCTACTGCTGACAAGAAGATTCATATTTCTCAAATTCTGGGGAAGAGACACTAAATATCAACATCATGTTTTTAAATGTATTTTTATAAGCAACACCGTAATTTGTAAACCTATGGAAAAGCATCCTCCAAGATTTCAATACTATTTTCTCTGTATCTAAAACTATTTAGAACTCTGCAATGCTGCATTTTATTTTTTAAATTTTCCTGCCTAAGAAAAGAAAGAGAAGGATGGGAAGAAGGAAATTAATTTCCAAAATAAATATTTTCTTAGAAAAAAATAAACAATTTTACTACTAATTTTTACTTATTAAAATTGAATATGCAGACTAAGTTACAAAATACCATTTTAACCCTAAAACAACCATTTTAATCAACAAAATATTTTTAAAAAATTCAACAAGTAAGCAGAAACTTGAGACGGCACACTCAGACTAGAAATTGGAATCTAAACAAGAAAAATATGACAAAGGCTGTTGAAACTGGCATAAGCTAGAGGTCACAGATTAGTGATTTAGAGGTTATGAGCTTTATTTACCTATATGTGCATTTTACATCCATTGTGGGTATCTTGTTCCACCATTTTGTATAGTGTAGGCATGCAAGATGATTAGAGAACCACTCTCACCACCGAGACAAGGCATCAAGTGATTTAAGAGTTTCTGTAGAAGAGATACTATCACCTTCCCAGGACCAGAACAGCTCTCTATATCTGAATTATAGTCAGAGAATAAAGGGTTTCGCTAAAACATTACTGTAGTGTTGGAACAAGGATAGTGGGAGGACTCAGCTTCTGAGCACTGTTCCTAAACAAGACAATTTATAGGAAGTTAAATCTATTGCAAGACTACAAAAGCTGAGCTGCTTTTCATCTGGTCACAGAATTATCAGCATAGTAAGATATACTGTACTCCTACCTGCTCTCCCCTGTACTTACTGGAACAATCTGCCTCAGCTGTTGAGTCAGTAATATAGTCAACATATGGTTGGTGAAAATTATTGGGATTTCTTTTCCCACCGTTCTTTTTGTTTGTTTGTTTGGAGTGGGTGGTGGTTGTTTTTTTTTGGTGGTGTGGTTGTGAGGGTTTTTTATTTTCAAAATATATTTCTTTTCAAAATACATACACACAAAAAAAAAACCCCAAACCATGAAAAGCCCAAAGTTTTTTTCAACTTGACACATTGCACTACCCAGTTATGTCATGTAGTGTCAGTAATGTCATCAGATAACATAACTGCCACAATCTGATATGATGCATTAAACTGGGATTACCAGAATAAATCACGTTTGTGGGTACACAGATCACAGGTGGTGCAGTCAGATGCTCTCTATTATGGCATATCTATAGGATGTTCAGATTAGGATATAATGTTCAGAGCCTTGTTCTCATTTGTGAAGTGCTTTGCAACCATAACTCAATAGTAAGGAGCCACCAAACAGTTATAATGGCATAAACCATCATCAGGGAAAAATACAAATCGATCAGTGCCAGCGATATAAAAGAAAGAGCATCCGTCTGTCCCCAGTCTCATAAATTCAGTGGTTGTTGCAGGCTTTTTCTCTATTCCACATGTACTTTATTAATAACAGTAACTATCATAAATAATAATAATGCAGAGTAGTTTATTTCAAGATGAATGAACTTATTATCTGTTGATCCTCTCCCTTATTTCTTATATCCTGTCTACATTCCTCCTGCAAACGCAGGGGGGGAGAGCTACTTTAATTTATTGTTTGAAGTTTATGCCCTTTAATTGGTAACAGTGTGCTATGCCAAGAAAGTTGCCTATGTAGGCTCCCTGAAATATCTGCATACCTTAACTGGCATGTTAAGCTTGTACAAAGGAGGCATAGAATTTACATTCTACTGCGTGTTATAAATAAGTAATAAGAACAGATTAGAATTATGCATTTACGCCTACTAGTGAGAATGAGATGCATAATTCACAAGTGGCAAACCCTGAAGAGGCTTTCGTATTTCACCCCAACCCTCTCCCCGCTCCAATATCATGTACGTAGAACACACTATACTTTTCAGTCCCACTGCTCCACAATCACTTTTTTTTTTTCTAGCTAGACTGTTTAGATCTTACAATCACTTCTTTTTTTCCTTCCAGGAAAGCAACAGACAATATATGGTAGTAGTCATTGTTGGGAATATGTCTGCTTTATGGTATCATCTTTCTGAATTTTCTTGTGATACTTAATGACATGACTATAAAAGGCAGACATTAAATGGCAATACTTTCAGAAGGTGCCAGAGTAAATTGAAGTCCTCTAACTAACTTAAGAGAAAGCAGAACTCACAACTGAAACTTCTTAAAATTCATAGTTAACGTGACTCACTGCTCCTCTAGTTGGATCTCCTGGAGTAGACTGATCTCTATGCCCATTCATGTCCTCAGCTTCTCTGCTGAAGCCTGTAAAATAATACCTGTTGTGACCACAATTTATGTGACAGACATGAAGGCCTTGGATTTTGCAGAGACTGTGGCCTTCCCCCACTGCAGTTCTACCTCTAAGAAGTACTCTGTTACCTCGTCATAAGGTGTAGAAACAAGAAACAATTTTAGTTTAGCTGCTTCAATATTTTTTGGTTCTCTGGCTGGAGCACTACAGTGTTGATTAATGTACCTCCCAAAGAGGCATCACTCAGGACAGGCTCTTCAGTGGAAGAAGTCACCTTGTAATTTTTCTCAATTGTTTTGAACTTCATGTATTTTGTTCCCTGAATTTTCCTTTGTCCTGTGTGCAAATATTTTAAATCATGTTCTGGTGGTAACTAATTCAATCTCTACCATGCAACTTCTCTTCATAGTTAAGCTAAGACTTGTACCTCTTTTTTCTAGTAACATATATTTATTTATTTGTTCTTTTGATTTCCTTGGTGAACCTCACTTTATTTTGAGTTTTCCTGGACTAGATTTCTATGTACTGCATTCTCTGCCTGTAAACTGAAGAAAGTTTATGCATCCAATTATGCATGTACTTTAATCTCCAGTAAAATTTAACAGCTATAAAATGGTTATGTGACACTCCAACAATGGTATTAAATCCCAAGAGCCATATCTCAAAAATTCAAAAGACATTGGTTGAAACAAAAATAATACTTTTACCCTAACTTTTAAAAATAGCAAAAGGTGCCACAATAATTTTGATATGGACGAGAACATTCTTATCCTTGAGCTGATGAAAAGGCTAGCACATCAGCTCATGAGAACATATGAATGTTCTTGTCAATTGGATTAAATTATTGTTCATTGATGAGAAAAAAATTGACTAACAATATTAAAATTAAGTGATCATAAGTAGCTCCAAAGTATGAAATTCAGCTTTCTAAAGGAAACTATTGACATATGGTACCAACAGGAGTTACCTTTCACTGTTGATAATTTCCTTCATTTTTTACATTTCTCCTAGAACAGATTCTGGAAATTTTCACACTTATGCATCCTGTGTATGAATTCACCCAGTGTAGGCAATGATCCCGGAAAGGTAAGCAATGAGGACCCAGAAGCTTTTAATAAACATACTCAGACATACAGAAAAAGAAATCAAGATATGCACACTGCAAATGTGTCTCTGTAATAAAGGAACATGGTATATCTAAAGCAGCCATCATAGAAACAGTAACAACATTCCTAATCCAACTTTTCACCCATCTTACGACCATAAGTCTAAGCCTTACTTGAAGCACACTCATCTGATGTTGTTCTGACATTTAGTTTTATGTTCACTTCCATATTTTTTCCCATGCACTAGTTAGTTTCCTGGTGACACATTACTTTAATGTATATTTGGACAATATAAACCATGGAAAAGGAAGAAAGAAAAAAGAGAAGACCCCTCAGTAGCTTTCAAAGTCCAACCATAATTTATGTAAAATGCTTCAATCAGAAACAGTTCATCATAAAAATACAGTATTTTGTGGAAGACTAGTGGAAAGAATGATGGAGTTCAGTACTAACTAAAAGAAAATCTAGGTTAGATTTCTGTCACTGATTCAATAGGAAAGGAAGTTTCCTAGAATGCCTTTCATGGTTTTTGTGACATGATTTATGCCTTGCGTATGTTTTCACATAAGTTAGGAGGACAGGAAAACAGACTCTGAAAATACAGGGATCCTCCTCCAATCATACAAACCATCAAGTATTTTTAAAATTAAACTTATACCTAACTATTTTACAGCCTTGTAACACTTATACTGTTGACACACAAAAGAAGACTTGTGAAAGATGAAAAATACTCATGAAGTTCTGGACTTAACAGAAAAAATTAATTGGTGAAGCACTTTAGAAATGCAGGCTGCAAGGAAGTTGCTCAGATTTATTGAAATAACAAGTCTGAAACACGCAAACATCAATGATTCCCCTTTTAGAAATTTGTTTCATTATAGCTTTCTGATTTTTCAATAAATAAAATGCTGAAAATATTTAAGTAATGGTTATTAACTCAACACCCTTGTGGTCATGCATGGAAAAGGGGACACCCCTGTTTGGGAACCCTACAGAAGTATTACTGTGGCATTACCTACCTATACATAGTCACCATTTATTAATATTCCAGTAATGTTAAAAGAAAACTGGGACATAACAGGTATAGAAAGAAGAGTCTGGGTCTAGTGCAAGTCAAACAGGAACATGTGTATTGCTCAGCTAAAATAATTATCACAGCTGATAAACCAACACAATTTGTAATAGCAGCATGGAAGAAAATACCTATCTTAAATTAAATATAAATTAAGTGTTTGTCAGTCCAGGAGACCAAGTTGTCCTAAATGAGTAAGGAGAAATATGAGTATGTTTTCTGAGGTATAAGGAAAATCTCAGAAAGAAGCTTCAGTAAGCAGCTTGCAATATCAAGAAGTTGCCCCACTTTTTCCAGGCCTATTAAGTTAGAGCTAAGTGAGGTATGTCCATATCAACATAAGATATTCAAACAGAAGCAGCAGTTTGGCCTTAGTCCGTCTGTGCAAGAGGTGCCATATCTTTATTTACAAGAGTTCAGCACTCCCTGGAACTAAGCATAAATAATTTACCAAGCATTTAAAAATTATCAGGGCCAAAAAAAAAATCTTAGAAAAGAGATGTTTTTCTTTATCTATAAACATATAATTTATAAGTTGGACATAAAAGCTTGCAGTTTCTACTATTTTCTAAAGCACTGACAAAAAGATTTAACGAAATCTTGACTTAAACTATAAGCTTACGCATCTCTTTCATCGGCAAAATTAAAACCAGAACAGAACCCACACTTTGCCTTTGGAGTTTCAGGCAAACCACAGTTAGTAGCCATAAGAAAAATAAGAAAATAAGATTCTATAAAAAGCATTTCAGGCTATGAGCACAACTACCAACAAAGCATATTCTAGTTCTTATAAAACGAAGGACACCTCTCAAAGTTTAATTGCTAACATTGGTCACCATGTGACAGCTGCTCACAATCAGAAACTGTATCACTGGATAGAGCCCTATATGAAGTTTTTGCTAATGAAAGACAAAATGCAGAGGAAAAGACTATGCCCTCAAAAATTACAAAGCAAGGCAGACAAGTTACATGAGATTGGGACAGTTTGACCAAGAGAGGTTCACATAGGCAACATTGCATCTGATCTCAGAAAGTAGTAAAATAAGAGTCTAATTGCAGTGGTGATGTCTTCAATCTGCAAGTCCAGATGACAGGGCAGAACACTTCCAAAATGATGCGTGGAGAGTAAGCTCTGCTGCTTGCCAAAAAAACCCAAAACAAACAAACAAAACAAAACCCCCCAAAACAGACGAAAAAGTAGGTTGTATTTAAATTTTACAAATTGAGTTGATTTAAATTTGCCCTCATCAGTACACACTGTCTTTTGAAGCTATCTCAACATCTTTAGGTCTGCTGATCAATCTAGATTTCTGTGAAGGAGAAAATAAATAACTAGAAGCCTATATATGTCTAATTGTGACAACTAATTTTGAAGTAAGATCACAGGACAAAATAATCTGGCAGTTCTACATTTTTTAGTGGTTCTAACTCTTGTCATGGAATTTAGATAAGACTGAAAATCAATGTTTTTCTTCTCTTTGTTTAAAAAACAGAGCCCAGAGACAAAATATTTCCTATGCTGCCAGAAGGGAAAGGAGGAAAAAAAAAAGGACTCTCCCTGATCTACAGTTATTAGCTCTGGAGAAGCTATTTGCTCCACTTTGTGTTGGTACATACAGAAGATTGGGAGGTACCAAGCACTCTCATTTTATACTTTGTGTTGCATTTTAATTTTTAGAATGTAGTACTTAAGTAACCTGAGAGCTCAGAAATTCCAGCAGGGCTAGTGTGAGTTCTCTCCTGGCTTGCTGTGTTACCCAAATCTGATCAAAGGACAAGGACTCCAGAAGCTTGTCCAGCTGTGGTTTTATAATGACACCATTAGGTTTTGCTTTATAATCAAGGTCCCTAAAAGTCTGCGTAGCTTCAGGCTTAATATCTGCGACAAGGTTAACTGAAATCTGCAGCAAGGATAACTACTTTAGCAGATTGTATCAGCAGGAAATATTTAAACACTATTTAAAAGGATTTTAAATAAGCAGATTTTATTTAACACTGCACTAATGCACTGCAATAGGAAATGATACAACAGAGCTGCTACAAATAAACATAATGCTTTTACCCTCCCTCCCTTCTAAATTCCCCAGATCTATATTATTAAGTCCACTATGAGTGCACCAGATCGTTCTGTCTGGAGCTGAAATACAGGAATGCCAGACTCCGACAGCCCACTTGCCCTTTGGTTTTGTGCCTGCTGAATCTGCATTCTGGGCCTGTGGAATTAATTACGATAGTACCGGTCACTGGCAATGTCAGTGTTGCCAGTTCAGGTGTATCAAATGTGCTTCCTTATACACCTACAACTTTTAGAGGAAGGCAGGTTCTTCTGTAAGCCTGGTGTACTCTGCCCTCTAGTGCTAGGTGCACCAACATATATTTCCTTAAATGCAGAGTCAGGCCAGAATGAAGCCTGAAGCAGCAGGTGGTCCTCATAGGCCATCCTGGAAAACATGTTATTTCCTGTATGCCTTATCAGCAGGATATGTTGCTAAACCGAAGAGCAGAGGTGGGCCTGGAGCTGCTGCACGGTATTGCAAGACCCTAAACTAAGAAAGAGAGATGGGGCATATCTCATTGGGTCACGTGTAAGACCTTTCAGATGACCAATTCTAACTGTGAAGACTAACTTTTCAGTGCTCAGAATAATGTTTAAAAAATTTCTGCTTCACAAAAAAAAAAACAAACCCAACACACCAAGGAATTTTGACATTCAGAGTTACAATATACATAAATCTAGGACTAACATTGTAGCAGATAGCAAATTGCTCTTTTCCAAAACACCCTACTGA
This sequence comes from Scolopax mira, assembly GCA_004320125.1. Classification (NCBI taxonomy): domain Eukaryota; kingdom Metazoa; phylum Chordata; class Aves; order Charadriiformes; family Scolopacidae; genus Scolopax; species Scolopax mira. The sequence goes on along the minus strand of BJBW01005371.1, from coordinate 25,271 downwards.
AAGAACAGACTGGGTTTGTTTGGTATTTAAATGTATTTCACTGCAACCTGGAAGATGGGGTATAAAATCATACCAGAGGACTACAGAATTTTTCTACTGTTTTTCCTTTAAGGCAGAAGCTGCCAGACATCTTTAAGCAGAACCTAAACCAAAGGAACATAAATTTCTAGGGCAGGAAACTGGTGTTTTTTAAACATGGCTATAACTAAAAGCTGTATGAAAAGTAACCATGAGAACTACATCTCAAACCTCAGATAATAACTATTTTCTTCTCAAGGATTCAGCATCTTGCAGTGACATATCTTTTTTCCAATTATTGTCTACATACAATTATGTGGCTTTTCTTGTTGAAATTCTTTCACTTGGAAATTAGTATAATATTGATATTATGATGGTTTTGATTTTATTATCATAATCTATCATTTAAAATAAGCAGTAGTCATCATAGGGGTAAAAAGAACAAAAAATTTTGACAATTTTTCACTAAAATGTACTGTAATTACTACTGCTTTACATCAACATTAAAAAAATACAGGTACCAATTTGGGGTTCTCCCAGATTTTTTTTTAAGTTCGGATATACTAAGCCCTATTTGTACATATGTTAAACATCTGCCTCGTCCTCACAGGACAACAAGGCTCCCATTCTATCCTGGTTTTGTAGAATCAGCCTTTTCACACATCAAATGATCCAAAGCTTAGTTCTTGCTTTTAGACAAAATTGTGAAGAGAGATTCTCTCTAACCTTTTCCAAGGCTCTCTTTAATATTTTTGTCTAGAAACCTGGTACAAAGCAGCTTGTCACAGCTTTTTTAATTCTTGGGCATATGATTTAGGATAATTCTATAATCGTTTAAACTCTGTTCAGTATCTGTCCTTGTAATATAGATGACAGGATTTCTTTCCTGAAAAACTGGAAACACTTTTGAGTTGGCAGAGAAAAATAAGTTTCATACAGCCGAGTCTTAATAAGAATATCTTCTTTTTAAAGATTCATGATGAGAACCATTAGATTCTGAAAGGGAAATTATACGAACACAATTTGTTAACATTGTCAAATATCTAGCGCCGCAGAAAATGCAGACATACATCCTCAATGACAAGCCTGGTGCAAGGATAGATTTATACATTTTATTTTCTAAAGAAATTAATTTCCTTTTGTAAACATGTTAGGTAATGAACACCATTTCTTAGTCCATCAAATCCTCAATGCTTAAAAATAGAGGAAATATTTTGTTCTAATCTTTTTTCTCATCTTTCTTCATAAAAATAAGATTTCCACCAAAACAAAACTTGGCACTCAGGTCACATCTCATCAATACTGTCTCTGCTTCTATTATACCTATCTGCCTTTATTAGACCACCTTTCTGCTGGTGGTATTGGCCACTTCAGTTAAATGTTCTTCAGTATAAAATACATCCTGTTTATGCTTTTATCTAAGGCTGTTGGTAAATTTCTGAGACTAACTTAAAGAAAATTTAAAAGAAGAGTGAATTCCTTGCCTAAATTTAAAAATATGAAAAAAAGAATCACATTAAGAAATCTCCACATTTCAAAGTAGAAGCTTCAATTTGGCCTGTGAGTGTTTGGGGGGGTGAAAGAAGCAGGAAAAATCAGCTCAAATTTTCCTAAAATCAAACGCCTTTTTAAGATCAGAGTGTGTGTATATGTTAAGAGTTCTGAAGACACCTGTACAAGCTTCACCATCTCCTCACAGCTGCTAGTCAGCCCTACAGAACAGTAAGGTATGCAGGTTTGGTGAGCAGAACCCTATGGCAATCGCTTTCCTGAGCTGCAGCTGTTGGGCTTGGTTACAGGAGCTCCTGCACTCACACAGAGGAACTGAAAGCATCAATACAGAGGCATGGATTCACATAGCCTAAATTCCACTTGGGATCCTGGACTGAGTATTTCCTCTTGGCTTGTCTCTAGCCTATTGGAGAGACTGGGCTTTCACTGGAATTCCAGATGACATGAGAAAGTTGTACCACGTAAGGTAAATGCATATAGGTTGAAAGCAGAAAAATTGCAGACAGTTACAAAAGATGTTGCAGTACAGGGTCTGGCTTCATTTCAGTGCTTTATCACTCACAACACGGAAACTGAATTTGTCAGTATGAGGAAAATATTTAAAGGCACTAATGGATGATGGATGCTTAATGGGTCCCCCCTTCAATGTGGAAAAGTGTGCATTTGCCATATGTGCTTTTAAAGGGTTTCCTTTTTAATTATAGTTCAGCCCCTCGAGGAAAAAAAATACTTGAATTTCCATAAAAATCAATGAATATTTCAAGCCCTCAACAACTGTCAAGATCAGAAACTACGTTAACACTATATTTGCAATTATGGTGTTGAGAAAACATATCCCTCCTGATGTTATGGATTAATTAGTATGGGCCTGAACTGGTTGCACTTTCAATGGTCTGAAATGAAAGTCAGTAAAGTACTAATTTTTAGACAGAATGGACGTATTCCTAAAAAGAAAAGTTTAAAAAAAAAAAAAACCCAAAACATTTCAATAGATACAGCACTTCAAATATGTAGAGAGAAACTATGACTTTCTGGTACAGACTACCGGTTAGGAGCTTAGTTGTATAGTTATTAAATTAGGAAAATCATTTTGGTGAATGAATAGGAAACAGATGTCAGACAATGAGCATTGTCTCTCTGTTTAGGGTCAATAACATCGGCAATAAGTCACAAACATCACTAGCATAAAAGCTGAAAGAAAAAGGATAATAATATAGGAAAAGTCAAAAAGGTAGGAGAGAGACATAGCTAATGCTGGAAAGTAGAAGCTGCAACTTTTCACTGTAAAACCATAACCCTTGGGAAAAAAAAGATTGTGTTATATCTCCTTTGCCTCTAGCCTACAAAAAAGAAAATCTTGAGCTCTGAAAAAAAAGTAAAAAAACGGGTCAAATTCAAGATATATGCAGATGTAACCAAGAAATTGAATAAAACTGATTCAGAATGACTAGAATTTCTAGTGACCCAAATCGTAACCTGCTGGCTCAGTTGCCTCTTCACCCTCAGACAGTGAGAAACTGCAGCTAAATCAAATTTATCCAAAGTAAACAGCCGTATCTCCACATGACGTTCAAACTGGGAGGCAGGAGTGGCTCTTGTACAGTACTGCATAGGGCAACACAATCTGATTCACTAGCCTGCCCTTTTGAATAGAATATCCCTTTATATCTACCTTAAAAAATTAATTCAAATTAAAGTTAGGAAATGCTCAATAGTATCGAAAATATCAACATTTCTAGAAAAATATAAATAAGTAATTTCTAAATAAAAGCAACAAGAGCTCCGCTAGGATGCCTACAAATCTGATGACTTTTCCTTAGACTACTTTAGGTGAATGTAATCTGATGTATCATTCAAGATTTATAGGTAGAACTTGAGGAATCAAGTCCTGACCTTTTTAATTTATCCTTTTCTATATTTTCAAAAAAAAAACCAATTACAAAAGTTATTTGACAATTTCTATCAATAAGTTTTCATTTTGGCTATGAGTCAGAATATAATCACACATGAATCTAAAACCAACCAGACAAAACTCATTATGGTGAACATTTCCTTAAACATTTTACATCGCTTGTCAACTTACAACCAAATTTCAGATGAACACATCAGTAATACTACTTTGTGGTGATAATTTTAATAAGATTAGAAGCACAACTATTTGTACTTCAAAATTCTTAAGAATAGTGTTACAGTATGGCAATAAGAGATTAATGGAGATTTTGCAAAAAAGATAAATGGCACTACAAGAGTACCAGAAAACTGAGGCTGGGGGAGAGGGGACGGGACGGTAATGGGGGAGAAATTAATTGAACTTATACTTTTGATAAATATTTATTTTTTTGCAGAAGAAAAATGCACACTAGTTTGAGCTGTCATTATGCTAACCTATATCCTATTTTTCATATTATTAGCAATACATAATGTGGTAGTTTATATTCAAAAATAAAACCAGAATGTATATACCTCATGTATTTATCCAGAAATACACTAAGGTTACTATGGTTACGAAAAATCCATTACCTTTGAATACAGAATGAAAAAGTTTGACTTAAAGTGTGCACTATTTATTACAGCGATCATCAACAGCCTTCAGGAGGTTCTCTAACTGGATTCATTTTTCAGTGTCAAAACTGACCCACCACACCAGTAGCTTATGGCCTGTGCAAGGCAAAGAAATTTGAACTATATGAATTTTTAAATGTGTTTTATACTAACTCGAGATGCAGAAATGGCTTTGAATTTTAAGGCCTTACATTAAAAAGAAAGTAGGGTCTTGATACCCTTCTCCCCATGAGTTGTCTGATACTAAATGCTTTACTTTTACTTGTACCTACTATCATATAAAAATTCTGATGGGTGCAGAATAGTGTATATGTTGTGCTATGATACTTTTAACTCAACAGTTTGGTTTTTATTTGGGGTCTTTTTGTTGTTGTTTGAATAATCTCTGAACAAATAACTTGGATATTTCCTTAAACTCCACCAATTACATCAAAATAGAAAGTCAGAATGCCATGCATGACTGTACTGCCTGCTGGATACTATGAGATCAATTAAATACATGACTCAAGGTCCTGTGAAAGAGGAAAACACAGCACAAGATTTAGCTACACCATGGCAATATTAATTTCCGATTCTCAACAGAGAGTTTTATGAAGGATTCTTTAAAAAATAGAACCCATTGAGGTTTAAAATGCATCTGGCTCATTTTAATTTTCTTTTCCTCTGAAATAGGAAGGGGTCAGTCATATTCATAGCAACTATGAGATACTCATCTGATATGATACCTAGCACAGAACTCACCTGTTACAACATATTTGGTTCCATTTCCAAAATAAATTGGTACTCCATTCATATATAAAGTATATTGTGTAATAATACCATTTGGTGTTTTTGGTGGACTCCAACTCATCAGCAAGAACGTGGGAAAGGATATTGCAGTGGGTGGTTGCACATCTTCAGGGGCTGGAAAAAAAATGCATAACGTTATATTTCCACAAATAATAATTTCTGTGAGCAGCTACTACCAGAACAATTTTGGGTAAAGTTGAAATTTCAGAAGATAATTCCTGCTTGGAACATACCAGCATTTTGAGAATCTTCTATTACATTCAGGGTTTCCTAACCAAAGAGGAATTTCTATGAAAGACAAGGGTGTACTTTTTGCTTTTTAGGAGAATAATTATGCTTATATAATTTTATCTATCCAGTTTGATAACTCTGAGCAAGGGGAGGAGTACACAATTTTAGTACATTCCTTTTTTAATGCAAATTTTATCTTTGTTCATGTTTTTTATTCCTAACTACAAAGCGATCATTCTTTGTAATCACAAACGCAGATGCTGCATTCTTAGGCACTACCCATTATTTCAGACTTTTCAAAATTCAATACACTTAGTAATGTTTGTTTAGCATAGATTTTATATATATAATATACTGGAAGCTGGCAATGGATAATAATTTAAAAGCCGAGTTCTCTCACCATTCCATTGAGTTATATGCTGGAAGCACAAGCAATCCCACTGAATATCACAAGGGGAGCAGAACTCGGGCCTTAGTCTGGGAGGAATATCTTGTAATTTACAAGCTCTGTGCTAGCAATTTAAAACAATAACTAGCAGTGGTTGGCAATGTGAAAACGATATAAAGTAATGAATGTTTCAATAGGGAAACAGGGATAGCTGGAGGGTGTGATATGGTGTCTGTCTTCTGTATCATCAATTTATTGTTACTAAGAGTATGCAACAAGAGCGTCCAAAAATAGAAACTCCAGACATTGACTTTTTGTTCAATTCTTCCGAGGGATAAAACACATGTTCCCCATGGCTTTATTTGATCTCTGAGGGGAAAAAAAAAAGAAAAAAAAGGTCTATTCTTGCCTAAACTTTCCCAATATGACAGCACATTTGAAAACATTGGATGTTTTTCTAAATCGCATGTAAGAATTCCTGCTTTACTCACCAAGCTGTGAAAGTAAGACAAACAATTTATTAATTACTATATTGCATCAAGAAGGAATAAACAATTCTGTACCCGGTTTACGTCACTGGGTCCATTAACTGTTTGGCTGTCAGAGGCTACACTCATTCACGGATAATGACACCAGACAAACTCAGTCAATTTATTTAGAACTTCCAAGAGGCAATAATTAGGTTTTGATTTGATTGGTGTTGCTGGTAGTTGCTAGTACGTTCACAAAGTGCTGTTCCAGCAATGTTAGACTGCAATCTTCAGGACTCCCCTCATCAGGACAACACCTTGTGTGACTACCTCCTTCGGCAACAGTTCAACACTCTAGCATGCTTTTAATCATTATGTTTGTAATTCACATAACTTTATGCTAAAATTTTAATTTTTTTTTATTGGTATTGTATTACTATCGAGTTTATAGGAGAAGATTAAACAAAGAACTGTGGGGGGGAAGGAATTTTGAAAATTACTCCACACTATGCAAGATTAACTACTGTCCTATAAATACATGGCAAAGTCTTCATTATTTTACTGGTGTAAATTTGGAGTAACTGACGATTATAACTGGATTAACATGGTTTTAGGATGATAGAACCAGATGTGGACTTTATATTTAATTGAGAATGGAGTTAGATAAGTCACAGATATTTTGGGAGCATTTGCTCCAGTAATTGATGTGTATTACTTATCAGCCTAGTCGCTAAAGTCAGGAAAGTGTATTTTCTCTTTCTTCCTGCTCTTGTTACTAATGTAAGCACAGAAAACATTACGTTCACAAGCCGTAAGCTTGAGCACAACAACATCTAAAAGTGTTTAGAAAAGAAAGGGAAAATCTGAGCAGCAATTAATAAATGACTCAATTGGCATTTGGAGGTCTCATCATACTGAAATAATTGTTGCCTATTGCTGGTGTTTAGCAGTTAAAAGAAACCATGGAAATCAACCGTTTGATTCTCAATTTCATACTGTGCCATACAATCAATTCTTTTTAGTCAGACTGTCTCTAGATTTACTTCTGAGCCACAGTAAAATGAGGAAGCTTTCATTAATCTTTCAGATGCTTCATATTAATGACAAGGCTCTTGCATGAACAATGTAACAGCAATTAAAAAGCCCATTAATCTGCATTACAGCTATTAAAGATGCATGTCATTAAAGGGTATGGAGTTTGATTCATTTTCGCACCCCCCCAAAAAATGGAGCAATTATGGTCTGGCAATGCACTTTGTCATCAAATTAGGTTGGGGTTTTCCAGCAAATGGCTTTGCAGCATTTAGCTCTTCTCCTGTTTTATTATTCATGACTGAAATGTGGAAGTCAAGACCTTTGAAATTACTTTACCTTCTTGTGGAGTGGAGATGTTCAATGCATGCAAGCTCTCAGTACAGCCAGCCAAAGTGCAAGCAGTTAGGGTTACAGCATAGTTTGTGAAGGGATGCAAGCCTGTCAATATGCCTGCAATAGAAGAAAGCAAGCTGTTATGCGTGTACAGTGTACACACACATTACATACGTACACAGGCAAAAATTAAAGTTACACTGTTACAGGTGGAAAAGAAAAATTATTTTAAGGTTTCATTACTATTATCCCATGACTTAAATTTTGCAAAATAAATTAAGAGCAAATAGCATTTCCTTCAATTCTTAATACTAATGATGCAGCTAAGCAGTTTTAGTTATGTTTATATAACAGGAACTACTTCAAGGCTGAGGTGTCTGTTTTAGTATAACTATGACAATAAAGGAGAAGTTTTTTCAGTTACTCATTTTGTTTTTCCAAAGTATTTTCACCATTTAAATTTCACAAATGTAATGCTTCATGTCCAATGTTACCTCTATTCATCCATAAACTGAAATCTCTTTTCTGTATGAAACATCCCACTTGTGCTCCATTACTCAGTGGCAGCATATAAAACATATATTTGCTGTACCACTCCAGTAACATTACTCAGATGACACAGTATCCAAGGGTTTACGAGAGAAAAAGACCCACAATGTTATGCTTTTTCAGGTTCTGCTTATGTTAGTAAAGAGAAGTTGCTAGATTCCCACATATTGATCAGCTCCTTGGCCATAGAAAATGCAACAAATCACTGCTTACCACTTCAGGAAGTTACACAATATTTTGAACTGCATTATACAGAAGGACTACATGAAAAAAAAAAGTGGTTTACAATCATTTTCAGAAACATCAGCAGTTCCCATTTCAAGGTACGTCTGACAGTAAAATAATAGGGAATGAAAATGCAGTAGTAATTAAAAGCAAGCCACTCCACACCAAGTTTTATTACAAGCCATGTTCTCACCTCAGCTCTCGCAGCTTTTAGTAAAACCAATGGGGTGTTTCATTAGAAAAAAAAAATACATAAAGCAAAATATGTTCTTTCAAGACTATCTGACACCAGGATTTTGCATAGCAGCCTTAAAACCAAGAGTACCTCAGAGAACCATAATTCTTGACCAAATTTCCCATAGCCCAGTAAAACTGAAACCCCCTCAGCATTACATGTCCACAAACAGGTAGAAGAAATTAGTCCTTATAATTACTCCTCATTGAGTTACTACATTGAATGGAACATAACTTTGGTTTTCATTAAAAAATGTCTTTTTTTCCCCACATAAGCCTTTTAAACTCACAAAAAGGCCCTGGAGAATAGATGCTGGAATTTAGCAGTTACACAACTATATTATTTTCTGAGTAGGACAATCAAAGTAAGTATGTGAATGTTTATATTGTGTTTACCAATAGATGTGTTCACATGGAAAACGTAAGATTCCACTGAATTAGTACTGTTTATGTCTTTCTCTGTAATTACTCCAAGAACTTCAAAGGTTGGCATTGCAATGTTTTTTCTATTTGAATACTCTGAGGTCTGGTTCCACTTGTACACACAAAGAGATATTCATAAGTAATCACATTCACTTCAGAGTGGTGTTAAACAAAAACCAGTTGATCAGAATCCACTCTCTCTGGTTGATAGTTTTGATTTTGTAAACCCCCATTTAAAAGTGGAAAGCTGTGCTGCCATCTTACTACCTAATGTAAACATGACAGGAAAGAAAAAGAACATTGTGTCAGCCACCACCCAAGCAAATGTACCTGTAATCTTTCTGTGATGGAAGACAAAGATTTTTAAGAGTATTAAAAAAATCAGAAAATAGGAAATAATGACATTTTAAAGCATTACTATCCCCATAAATCAGGAATATTGAAATGTGCAGTGAATTCTTCAGCACAGAAATTTCATCAGTCAAAAAAATACCTTTTTTGCAAAAGACTTAGTACAAAGCACTTATTTCCAGACCGTAGAGGGCTAAACGTGTTACATATAAAAGGTACAATTGGAATTACCTTCAGCAAATAAACACACGCAGAAACCAAATCCTCTAACTGTGACATTTGCAAGTTCTCGGTTAAAAGGAGCATGGTATAGTGTATATGCCACCTCTCTATTCACTCTGCTGTGCTTTAGGAAGCAATTTAGTTTTATTTGTACATTTAGCACTTGTAGTGTTCTTTTCTTATGAAGCAGTGAATTAATGCTCCTTGCATTTCCTGATAGAAGACATTCTGTGGGGTCACCAATGGCTTCAGGCACTGAGGGCTGCAGTAGCACATATCCAGAAAGAAGCCTGTAGCTGTAGAAGGTTTAGATTGGGCTGTTTGGTTTACTTTTGACAAAGTAGAATGGCTTTATATAAAGCACCCACAGTGCAACAGGGTGCACATTGCATAGGTAGGCTTGCGAAGGGCAGTGAGAATTTGAAAAAAAACAACCAATACAAAACAACAAATAAACCCTTTTGCAACAGGACGTTTCTGTTTAAAAAAAAATTCTTCAGCAAAGGCAGCAATTAAAAAATTTTTTTTTTCATTTCCTAATTCATGTTTTTCCTCCAGATGCACTTTTGCTCTATTTTCTTGCAACAAAGAAGCAGATGTGCTGCATAGGTAGGCAATAGCAAGTGCACAGATTTTATTTACATACTTCAGCAAACTACTTTTTTCTCAGCTGCCAACCTATCTGTTTGGCCAGCATCCACTGTAATCTGTTCTCCTTCATTATGTTAATCTGTGGGCGGAAAGATTTCTGTCATCTTCAAATCGCTTGTACAGCAATGGTAAACACCTTGGCCTGTCTGTAATTGGACAGGTGTCTGCATTGGTGTCACCCGGCTTTTAATTCAATTAAAGAACTGGCTGCTCTGCTCTCATTACCCACTCATTTCCTCTGCACTTTTAGTCAGGCAGTGAAATTTACACTCAGTGCCTGACTATCTTAGAGTACAAAGTCAGCAGTCCCATAGCAAAGATCATCACCGATACACGTGAATTAATTTATTGCACAGCAAAATAAATATTTAAATATAAAACAGCCTATGATCCATTGAAGTTGGCTGACAGCATTAGAAAACTTTGCCTAACTCCTCAGTTATCACACCCTCTGACTGGGATCTCTTGTCTATACCCAATAATTGAGGATCTTATAAGAGTCCACCAGGCTTTCCAAGACAGGATGCTAACAAAGCAAAATTTGGCCACAAACACACTTGCATATATTCTATTAATGTTCACAAGAGACAGGTAGATAAATTGTCACTTTGATCAGGAGACAGAATTAGAGGCACCATCAATATTTAAGAAGAGGGTCAGCCTCCCACATTTGGGATACGAGTCCCATTCATTCAGCCTGCCACTACAGAGCAGCTGAACCCATCTAGACTTAAAATTTACATCATAGACTAAGTTCCAAGCCTTAAAATCCACATGGGGAATCGGAGATGATAAATCATTCTAACACACCACTCCTATCTGCCCACTCAAAGAACCTTCGGAAATAAATTAAAGTTCTAACACAGACATTTTGACATAGTGACCCCATGAAACTGAATAATGTCGTTTGTTAAATATGAATGTAAAGTTAACAGTCTAAAAGAGTGATCTGGAATCACACCTAGAACATTAAGCCCACTTTATATGCAAAACTAGTATTTAATTTTCTATACTTTTATTTAAATGATCTTTAATTATTTGCAATATTTAAAGTTGAAGTTTAGAGTTGTGTCAGATAGAAAACGCTAGGTCCATTCTTTCAGATAAGGGATAAAAACATCAACACGGACAGTAGAAAAGGGTCAACAATGAATTTATGGTAAAACAGATGCATGGACTAGTCAGAGTTAGTTGCACCTTTATGTCCACTCCATTCATCATTCTAATGCATACAGTATATAAGAAGATTAAATATACAGCATCTTCCTTTCACTTCTCCATAAACCAGACATTTCTTTTGTTCAGTCCATCTAAAAGGGAGGTCTCTCATATTTAGGCAGCTCATCCAGATCCCACAGTATTCTGGGAGATTTTGAGTGGAAAAGTAATACGTCTCATCAATGCAAATAATTGTTTTACCATTCAGGTATGAGGGCTAATATTCTGTTCACAAACACTGAAAAATTGATTCAAAGGCAATGACAGTATTTTAGCAATTTCCTCATCCAGTTAAAGGACTTTATGAGAACAGCTGCTTCACTGTTCCAATCTGTCATCCTATTTTTTCACAAAGTTGCTTCAAAACACCACCAGGTCTTGATGAAAAGACACCCTTGCTCATGGTAACTTACAGAGTTTTTAGTCTGCATAATGACTTGGTCAAACAAATATAAATTGCGGTGAGCTTTTTGAAATACATTTATTGAAGGAGCCTTCCCATAAAAACAAAACTAAACTCACACACAAAAAGGCTGTTTAATTTGTAACACAAATACTAAAGTTCCTTACTTCCACAAGAAAATGCACTCAGCTAAGACAGTGGAAGAGGATAATTTTGCAAGGCTAGGGTTTTTATTCCTTTTTTTTTTTTTTTTTGTTACAGGTAAACTTAGGTAATTTTAATGATAACCAGGCACTACTTTCATATGCAGCCTGAAAACTCAGCTCTACTACTGAATATGAAGATTTCCAAAGTCAGCCACTGAGCTTACCCACACAAACTCCATTTGTTTCACAAGCTGAGTGTAATTTTGCCAAAGGGACTTTTCCTTGACAGATTTTTTCATTGTTTCCTCCCTAACACTCATAAGGACCTATTTTGAAATACACATATAGCAATTGAAACAACACTTGACCTTATAGATTTACCTTAATTCTTATTAAAATCTTGGGAAAAAAAATTACCAAATCTCCCCTCCCCAAACCTAAAGACTTGTTAGCCAACTTGAATGCCTGAGGTTGTACAGCATCTGTCTAACAAAGTCACTTGTGTGTCGAGATGCATCATTGCCACAGTACACTTAATCACAGTCCACTGACCAGAAAAGGAAGTCCTCAACTGACTTTGTGTTTTCGACAGATTGTAGCAAAAACTGTCTAAGTACATGCGTCTTCTACATATGCATTTCTGGACTGAAAGCCTGTGCACATCAATCTGTCGCATACATCTGCATTTGTAAAGCATCTTCTACCATAAGCATAGTATGAATTATAAAACTTTGAAGAATTATTGAAACAGAGGGCACCTGTTACAACTCTTTAGCTTTTAAGAAGACAAAAGTTTACTTTGGTTACTGTATTTCTGTGGCTTGCAAGAACCTTTTCCTAAACAAGAAATTTCATAACCAACCATACCCAAGCTCCACTGGCTTTAAAGATGCAATTCAGGTTACAGTGGTTCAATGAAGCCTCTTACAATCTCCATAACACACGGCAACTCTAGTTGCCTTAATTTGCAGAAGGCCTTAGCCCAGCAGCAAGAGTTAATTAACCACAGAGAGTATTGGATCTGTAATTTCTATAACTATGTTATTCTTGATCCTTCCAGACAACTTTGTCATTGTTCATTTTCTACAGGATGTTTAGTTTTAAAAGTTTGTAGAGAGAAAGACTGTTCACTGTTTTTGCAAATTTTTAGTATGTCTATTAAAAACATATTAATAATCCTTTCTGCCCTCACAAACATTTAGAAATTGACTTCTTTTTATTAATAAAACTATTGGTATGTAGCTAAAAAGTTGATGTAATTTTGATAAAATGTCCTGGTTTATTTAATCAGACAATTTACATTTCATATGAATAAATTGATACAACAGCATTAGACTGTAAACAAGATTCATTTAGGTCTAAACTCAATCAAGTTCGAACCTTAATATTGCAGAATATTAATATCATTTGTTTTAAAAAATATGCTGCTGGTCTGCTAAAGCCAGTTAATTGAAAGAACGTATGACGCTATATTCTGCCGGTCTGATTTGGAGTCATTTGGAGCTCACACACTACCTGACAACTCACAGAAACCTAAAGGGCACAGAAAGATCTGTTGGCTACCTCACGTTGCATTAGCTGCCACTGTCAAACAGGGATCTGCACAGGAGCTGAGGTGCAGCTTTTGGTATAGTCCTGCAGCTCCTCCCACCAAGAGGTGTGTGTACTTATGGTTGAGAGAGACAGAAAGACCAAACATCCTTGAAATCTCCACAGGGACAAAACAAGCCAACAACTGATTAGTATGATGTGAATCTGTGCATCTTCATAAAAGGTTTTATAACATCAGAAATTTGTCTCAACTTGGGAATATGGACTAGGGGAGTTCCCCTAGTGCTCTGAACCTAAAAATATTTACATTAGTTGGTTTGTAATTCTTTTCTGACCATTTACAAAAATCTCATTAACTGCAGAATAGACGAGTTTTGAGTGTAAAATATTTTCACAAACCAAGGTCTTTCAAGTAATTCCAAGTGCATAAAAGCAATATCCAGGTAATTCATTAGTAGTGTCACGTGGCAATCCGCCTAGCTGTGGTAAACCGCTCGCAGGCCCCATGTATGTCCAAGTACCCTGAAGAAAACAGCATTTTCTAAGAACCACAAAAGGCAGCAAACTCCCATTTTAGGCTCGCCCCATCTGTGCAGGCGCTCCCCGGCCTGTGAAGCAGCCATTCAGGGCTCCCAGACTGTGGGGAGCAGCCTGCCCCAGCCACCCCCAACTGTTGCCCCAGGCTTTGCAGGGCCCCAGGTGAGCGCATGGCCCTGAGGCTGCCCTCGGCAGACCCCATGACTCCCAAGCTCCACCACAGTCAACTATCAGGGCCCAAAGGCTGGTTGCAGCACCAGCTCAAGCTCAACAGAGCTCTCCCTGAGCGGGAGAGCATCTCAGCTGGCGACCTTTCTTTGAGCAGGGGCAGTTGCCAGTCAGGCAGTGAGCTTGACCTGGCCCTGCAGCCCCTCCGGTGAGCCTGGGTCTATCAGTCACAGGCAGGAGGTCCCATCTCCTCCTCCGAGGACTCCCTAGCTAGAGCGTTTTCAAGCTGAGGAGCAGACGAGCCACTTTGATTAACCATATTAAATCATTAAATTAACTTTTCCTGAGATATTCATCTGCCGAGCATAAAAGACTAAAAGGTGAAAAGTAATTATAAACACATGTCAAGGGAAGGAGGGAACATTCAGGGCATTCATTCAGAAGGGAAGTCGTCGACAATTTTCTTGTTACCACGTGTCTATTGTGGCAATGACACAGGCAGGATGAACTGTAAAAAACCACACAAAATTAATAGAGTCCCCTGTAATAGGAATACCAAAGCTTTGTGAATTCTTTTGCAGGGCTTTTTTATTAAGTATTATTTGCAGCTTTTTCTAGCCTTCTTCACTGCCTGAAATTGGGAGCTGGAAATATTTAGAGGCTTGCGGATCTCCTGAATTCTACAGTGACAGCAATGTGAATGTTTTTCTCATATGTGCTTGATTAGAGAAGCGTCAAGAGGATTGAGATCAGAGGCACAAAAATCTGGTTAGAGGTAAGACAGCTGTGGAGTACTCCAGGGTTGATACTGGGGTCAGTACTGTCCAACATCTTCAATAATGACCTTGGTGATGGGGGAAGTGTGTACCCTCAGCAATTTTATAGATGATGCAAAAGGGCCACTAAGTTGACAAAGTGCATGTCTCTTGTGAAGAGAGGCTGAGAGAACTGGGACTGATCAATCCATAAAAGAGAATCATAGAATCTCAGAATGGTTTGGGCTGGAAAGGACCTTAAAGATCATATCTAGTTCCAAGTCCCTGGCCATGACAGAGACTCCTGGACAAACCAGGTTGCTCAAAGCCGCATCCAGCCTGGCCTTGAACACCTCCAGAGATGGGGCATCCACAGCTTCCCTGTGCAACCTGTTCTAGTGTCTCACCACCCTGACAATGAAGAACTTCTTCCTAATATCTAAACAAAATCTACCATCTTCCAGTAGATCTTTAAACCATTAAAACCATCTTCTTTAAAACCATTACCCCTCGTCCTATTGCTCCACTCCCTGGTGAAGAGCTCCTTCCCATCTCTCCTGTAGGCTCCCTTAAGGTACTGGAAGGCTGTTACAAGGTCTCCCCAGAGCCTTCTCTTCTCCAGGCTGAGCAACCTTGACTCACTCAGCCTATCTTCATAGGAGAGGTGCTCCAACCTTTTGATCATCTTCGCAGTCCCCCTCTGGACTTGCTCCAACAGGTTCACGTCCTTCTTATGTTGAGAGCCCCAGAGCTGGATGCAGTACTCCAGGTGAGGTTTCACCAGAGTGGAATAGAAGGACGGAATCATCTCCTTTGACCTGCTGGCCACACTTCATTTGGTGCAACCCAGGATGCAGTTGGCTGTGAGCACATATTGCTGGCTCATGTTTAGCTTCTCATCAACCAATACCCGTAAGTCCTTCTCCTCAGGGCTGTTCTCAATCCATTCTCTGCCTAGCCTGTATTTGTGCTTGGTACTGCCCTGACTCATGTGCAGGACCTTGCACTTGGCTTTGTTGAATTTCATGAAGTTTGCACAGGCCTACCTCTCAAGCCTGTCCAGGTCTCTCTGGATGCCATCCCTTCCCTCCAGTGTGTTGACTGCACCACACAGCTTGGTGTCTTTGGCAAACTTGCTAAGGGTGCACTCAATCCCACTGTCCGTGTCACCGACAAAGATGTTAAACAGCACCCATCTCAATACCCAACTCAATTCCAATACCAAGGAATGCCGCTTGTCACTTGGACACCATTGGACGTTGAGCCATTGACCACAACTCTTCCAGTGCAACCATCCAGCCAATTCCTTATCGACTGAGTGGTCCATCTACAAATGTATCTCCAATTTAGAGACAAGGCTTGTCATGTGCAACAATGTCAAATGCTTTGCACAAGTCCAGGCAGATGACATCAGTTGCTCTTTTCTACCAGTGATGTAACCCTATGTAGAACGCCACCAAATTTGTTAGACATGATTTGCCCTTAATAAAGCCATGTTGGCTGTCACTGATCACCTCTTTACTTTTCATATGCCTTAGCATAGTTTCCAGGAGGATCCGCTCCATGATCTTGCCAAGCACAGATGTGAGACTGACTGGCCTGTAGTTCTCCAGGTCTTCCTTTTTTCCCTTTTTAAAAATGGGAATTATGTTTCCCCTTTTCCGGTCAGTGAGAACTTCACTGGAGTGCCACAACTTCTCAAATAAGATGGACAGTGGCTTAGCGACCTCATCTGCCAGTTCCCTCATGACTCACAGATGTATTTCATCAAGTCCCATGAATTTGTGCACCTTCATGTTCCTCAGATGTTCTTTAACCTGATCCTCTCCTACAGTGGGCAGTTGTCATTCTCCCTGCCAAAGTCCCTGCCTTTGCCTTCTGTGGCTTGGGCAGTGTGGCTAAAGCACTTGCTGGTGAAGACTGAGGCAAAAGAGTCATTGAGTACCTCAGTCTTCCCCATATCTCCTGGTGACTGGGTCTCCTGTTTCCTTCCAGGGAGGGACCACATTTTCCCTCGTCTTCCCTTTGTCACTAACACATCTGTAGAAGCTTTTCTTATGGCCCTTGATATCCCTGGACAGATTAACTCTGTCTTTAGCTTTGTTAACCTGATACTTGGCCACTCGGACAATTTCTCTGTATTCCTCCCAGGCTACCTGCACTTGCTTCCGCCCTCCGTAGGCTTCCTTTTTCTGCTTGAGTTTGTCCAGGAGCTCCTTATTCATCCTTGTGGGCCTCCTAGCATTTTTGCCTGACTTCTTTGTTGGGATGCATTGCTCCGGAGCTTGGAGGAATTGATCCTCCTCCAGCTTTCTTGGGCCCCTCTTCTCTCCAGGGCTTTATCCTATGGTACTTTACCAAGCAGATCCCTGAAAAGGCTCAAGGTGTTCTATTAACGTGTATAAATACCTGATGGAGGGAGCAAAGAAGGCGGATGAAATATATTGCCTTATCCAATAAACTCCTAGTTCAACAGCCAGAACCTCATTTTAAGGATTTAAATCTGCTGAATATTCCTTTCTTGGATGAAAATGAAAAAACAGTTTGACATTTTGAAGATTACAAGGGTCAGATTTTGAAGAATTTTGGTCCCTGAGGAGTCAGAAACAGGCATTTGAGACTGCAATATTATGTTCATTTAAAGACCTACTTTGCCTTTAATACTTAGCTCAGCTTTTTTTCTTCTTGATGAGGGTTCAACAGGTCCTTCTGAATTTGACACATGTAAGCCTCCTGGAAAACAGGTAATGCTATTAATAATTTTTTGTGCTCCAGTTATGACTCAGTGCCCTACTGCACAGAACAGATCATGGTAATTGCTCAAAAGAATTTGCATAAGTAAATATAAACCAAAACACAACAGATGGGTATAAAATGGTGCAAAAAAAAAAAAAAAAAAAGGGAAAATTGTCAGTGCCTTCAGATATATCTGCAAGTAGCAGATTAGGTGGTGTCTAGTCTTAATAATGAATGAAAAATTGAAGGAGGGTGTGATGAAGCAAACAGAGTCGCTTCATCAGTGATCCCATCAAGAGCCGTAGTGCTTTCCTCTCTCCTGTTGCATGAGCAAGCCTGGCTGTTTCGGTTACTGTAGCATCTTTTTGTGGAATTCAAGAAAGGCATTTCTAAAGAAATGTCCCTGAAATTAGGGAGAAAATAGGCAAAATCCCTCTTCTCAGCAAATTCAAAGAAAAAGTCTTACATTTGTGGGTAATCATTTCTCAATGTCCACAGACTAATCTATCTGTCTAGGCTTCACTGAAATCAACAGGCTGAAGGTAAAATCATTTCAAGATCGGTAATTTAATTTTTCACTTGTCTCAGGTCTGATCTCACCATGAGGACATGAATTATGTATTTCATACAATGCCAAATTGTAAAATACATAACTAAACTATTGGACAGCAGTTATAAATAACAAAAGGAAGCACTCCTTCCACACACACAACTGAATTGGAAAACTTGCTGCCAAAGTTACAGAAGCCAAAAGCATACATGTATTAAAAAAGAAGGACAAGTCTAGCACAGACCATTAAGCATGATGCTCCAGGTGCAACTTTCAGCTCAGGAACTCCACAAAGTACCAGCTGAATTTGTATTAACAGGAAAAGTCACACGATGCTTAACACATTTCTTAAATTTTCTTCCTAAGCATCTACATTTTAGCATATTGTCAGAGAGGTCAGTGTTTGAATACAGCCATTCTTAAGTTCTTAGGGTCATTTTATTTTGCAGTATTCAACTGTTATCTGTTCTAATACACTAAAGAACCAGGGTCCATTTACTATCTCCATTTAATATAAAGGAATGTCTGATTCTTCCACCTCCTGAAAGCTGCACGTGGATAAACTCTTACCTGTCCAGCCTGGTGTAGACTTTCATAACCCTGACAAAATCGTGGCACAATTCCAACAAATTTAAATGAAATTTTGGTTCTGATCATCAGCTGTGGATAAGCTATCTAATCCATATGCTTCTAATATGGTCTTCGATTTCTGCTAATATAATTTGTATTGCTTTACGGCATAGATGAAGGGTATTCAAATCAACAAATTCAACACAAGTCAACAATTCAACACAGTAAGAGTAAAAACCCCATGCAGTTTTGGTATTGTAAGCACATTACTCACAAATAGTCAATAGATTTCAAACTGAGGAAAATAAAATATGTGCATGTTTGCTTTTAAAAATTTACACATAAGTTATGATAGAGAAACTACAACGCAAGACGTCTAGCCTTAAGTAAAAACATCAAGCACTCATTACCTGGGCTTCAGGAAAGCAGCGTATAATATACTGCCTTAAGGTTAAAGCATTGGATTGTTATATTGCCTGAAGCTGAGCCAAATGAAAGCATTCGCTTTGAGCATTATGTCATTAGCACTTTTTCAATTGTTATGAATATGTAATTAATTTTAGAGTGTATATAGACAAATCTATTAGTCACAGTGTGTTACAATGAAAGTAAAACTTTGTACTATTGCCCCATTTAGTCATAACATAATTCAGACTGTTTTCAGTAATGTGCACCCTTCCCAAGGCTTTCTGTTAATAGAGAGCCAGATTCACACTATCCTAAAAGGAAGAGAGGTCCCAAAATGTTCCTTGTGCAGCACAGAGTTCAGTGTTTCCTCCTAAAAACATCTGCCTCCCATGAGTAAAAAAACCCTAGACTCCAGAAAACATCACAAGTGCAATAGCTCCTGTACACAACCCACAGCCCAACAGTGACCAAAGCCCATAAACCCAAGGCCCTAGGTTCCTTCATCCAATAATAACCTACTTACACATCCCAGTGGTATCAAGCAAAGCATCTAAATAACACAAATGTGTGCTAGTTCCTACTGAAACCAGTTAGGTTTTTATGATCAACATTAGGCAAGTGCATCAAGTGCTAATCATACATCAGGTCAAATAGTTTCTTATGGCATCCACATGTGGAGATCATTTAGTTGAACTGGATGTAACAATAATGGAGGGGGAAAAAATCACATATACTAAGCAAAAAACCAAACAAAAATACACAAAAAGCATTCTCACCCAAAGCATCAATAGGTTGAGAAGGAATACCTTAAATAAAACTGCTTTTCAATATTTGAGTTGTATCTTCTATTGTTTTTTGAAGTCAGTACACTGCTATGTATGTGGATGTTGACACCAAATACACCCTTCCAAATGTTATACATGCTGAGTATACACAAAAATAGGCAAGTAATACTTTACAGCTCAACAAAAGGAGGTATAAGCATCCCATGTTATTAAATGTGCCTAAAAAATGGTACTTAACAACATTTACCTGTGAGCATACTAGTGTCAGTAAGCTCAGCACTAGTGATGGGTACGTTGGGACCATCCTCTTCATATGCTTTCAAAATGTACTTCTCAATTACACCTATGACCCCAGCAGGTTTGTCCCAGGTGACCTCAATGCTGTAACCATTTATACTGTGAACTCTTGAGGGAGTTGGCACATTTTGTGGAACTGTAGAAGGATAAAATAGAAAATAGAGAAAATGGCAGTTCTAAGGAGACTATTGCCCCTATTCTTCACTTTTAATGGCTGCAGTAAATCAGACTCAACCATTAGCATAAATACAATTTATTAGAGTTGTAACTTTTCAGCATTGATTTAATATGACTGCACATCTTGAGCTATTCAGTTTAAGCTATATTTCAAAACCATCAAAACTCCATCTACATAACATTCCTTCTTGTCTTGTTGCGATTTTCCAAAAACATTTAATGTATCAAACGTATTTAAGCATCACTCACAAAGAGGAGAGGTGGATTGTATGTAGCTAACAAGTTCAGGCATTATAATCATACAACTGAAGGAAGCAAGACAATATTGCAACAGAGAAGGGTTTGGTATTAATATGTTACATATCTAAGCCACAGGATGCCACAACTACAAAACATTTCTATAATCGTGCATCCTCATTTAGAAAACTACTTCAAAAGATTTAAGCCTTTTCATATTTTATTTTTGAGTTTTATAAATTTATTTTCAAATTTTCACAATGCCATACAACTACCTCAGGGTAAAGCAGACACTTCTAAGGGCTTTTTGCAAAACTCTTTGCTTCTGATCATTTCATATTATAAAAAGAAAAAAAAAAAAAAAGAAAATGAAGATGTTTAAAAGAACTGGAAAGCCAAGCTCATATATGCACACAGTTGCTAATAAAAAAAAATCATCCCATTTCCCATAACCTTTAACTATTTATTAGATATTCCTATACCAAAGTAAAGGTCTGGCCAGTAACAACTTCATCACAGATGACTGCACAAGGGATGCAGAAGAAAGGCCCAAGGAGCACTATGGCAGGATGATGGATGATGAGCTTGCTCTAAATGCATGTGGACTCCCTAGCCCCACTGATGATCATTGCCTTTTTTCACCACCAAATAACCTCTTTTTTGTAATTTTTTTGTTTAGTTTCACTAAATATGAATGCAGCCTTGTTCTTTTTTTATAAGAATACCAGAATGCAAAGTATAAAAATACCTAGAAGTTGTGATTCTTGTGCAAAGAAAGAATGTGACATGCTAGGAAAGCTTTAGTTAGTACACTAATATATTGATTTTATTAGTTCTGAGCTGTATCACAGGGCAAGGTAAGGTACTGTATAGCAGATGGTCTTCTCATAAGGGACATAACAAAACCAACTCAAAAATAATTAAATAGCGCAATTATTCTTCAACCCCCGTGAACACGTAGTTGCCCAATGCAGTGGTCAGCTTGCAAACAGAAATTTATGGTAAACCTTACAGTTGTCAAACAGTCGATACGAAAATATGCATCATTTTATCTCTTTTGGGTAGTACACAAAATAATGACAGTAAATTATAGAAGAATGCATTTGCAAGTCCAATATTTACTCAGGTATTGTATCATTTTTTAAGATCATATATTTAAAATCTTGCATCAAAAGAATTTTATGCATTGATGAAATGCAATTAGGCTTCAATTTACAGACGAGGGAAAGTTGGTTAAGCAAAACATGCAGAACTATAAATCATCAAAAATCTGCTGGCTCAAAGTTTGTAAAAACACTGAACAGAAAGGCCCTTTAAATTTTCTTCAGTAAAATATGAGAAAAATTTTATCTTTAAGTCTCAGCGGTATTATGTTCCTACTCTGAAACCTTCTCCACCAGCCACACGCTGTTTTTCTGTTAAATATTCCCACATTTTCACACACAATCTATGGGCTACTTGTTAAAAGAATCCTCATTCAGCAGCACTGAGCAGCATACCCACGTGCAGGTAATATCAAAAAAACTTTCACAAGACCTTCTCCCTTACAACTACACAGTCTCCTATCTTCCACAGGTTGATGAGAGAGATCCCTCATCTTCTTTCTCTACACTTGACTTTGTATCACTAAGTTATTTATAGGAAAAATACAGATTTACTTACTGCAGCAGACTCAGGTAGTGTGAGTTCATACGTGTGTGTATGAACGTACCTAGACACATGGCTGTTCTTAGTCAATGCAGTTCAATCCTTTCACATTCTTTGCTCTCACATAATTTCATAACCTAATATATATCTGGAAAAGACCTTCAATTATGTGTGGAAAACACTTCCCCGAATACTTTATATCTGAAGACTGTAATTTGGTACCTATTCAAAGCATTAAGCAGTTTTGCTCCTTTAGAAACACTATGAAACTTACACTACTTAAAACTGTTGTGGTGGGATTTTCTCCAACCTGACATTAGGTAGCTAACTAAGAATGGGAACAAGTGAGCCTTAGAATTATACTTACCTGATTCTCTTGTACGAACACGGGTCCATACACTAGATACTGATCCTCCTTCATTTGTGGCAACCACCCTATACAGATATTCTTCAAGGAAGGATAGAGGAGAGGGGGAAAAAAGAAAAAAAAAAAAAGCAAAAAACCACTGAACTGGTTAATACACTAATACAGAATTAAAAAAAAAAAATATGTATTTCATTTAAGGGACCAATGTGTTACCTGTAAATGGTTGTAGACCACTCTCATAAACACTCTGCTCTTTCCCTCGGTATACTAGGATGGAGTCATTTCCCCTGCAGTTAATAGCACTGTCAGTTGATAGGCATCCGTCCAGATTGACTCTGACAGCACTGCTGGACACAGATGCCAAGTTAACGACAGCACCTCGTGTAAATTTAACATCCTTCATGCAACCACCGAAACCTAGCAAACAGTAAGGGATTAGTATCACATAAAGAGCTTCAGTCATTAATTAAGAATTTCTTTTGCTCCTTTCAATTCTGTATTTTCAGCATTAAAGACGGTAAAGTGAATATGACATTCTGCCCTCTCAAGATACTAAGCTGGTAAAAACTCCTGGTATTCTAGTGTTGAATCCCCACCTTACTGACTATATTTTTTTTGTTTTCACATCTGTCACTTCTCTCTTTAAAATTATTACCATAAAAGTGACTCTGAATTTGAATATCAGCTTTCTGTTGCTTGCTAATATTTTGTTAATATACACACTTCTTCAAACTGAGAAAACTATCTAGATTAAAAATATAATTAACCTCATGAGATCACGGAGTTATATCAATTTATCCTAATGGGGATATAACTGGAATGCTGCTTACAAACACACTCTAGGAATATAATCCCAAATTGTTCATTTATGAGAAAAAAAAAAACAAACTCATTTTCTATTTATTTCTCTCTATATATACATATCTATATTTATGTGTGAGTATAACATTCCTATCAATGTTACAAGTAGATTAAATTAGTTACCTGCAGTAAAAACATCACTACAGTATTTCAGGATGCAGTTGTTAAAATTTCTATATTATTCTTCTGACTTAAATTACAAAGAAGCTTAATAAACTGAATAGAAAATAGCTCTCAGATCTGAGTAAACTACAGTCATCATGTTCAATGTAAAAAAGTAAACAGTAACCAAACTGAAGGCTTCAATTCATTGAAGAATTAACTTTGTAAAGTAAAAATCAGCCACACAGATCAATGCTCTTTTTTAGCTTTGTGAAAGCACCATATTTACTTTTATTTCCTTTATTACTGGATGATAGCAGGTCAGAATAGTATTTGTACTTAGCCACCCCATCTGAGAATATAATATCCATACACAGTTCAGAGAAAAAGAAAGGGGCACTGAAGATGGACATCCATCTTGAATCATCATCTAAAACACCTTCTTTCTCCACAACAGGAGGATTTTAGACATACTCCCTAAAATGAATACATCCTAATTTAAGCTCAGCTCCTACTCCACAGCTATCTGTTCAGCTTTTTAGGCAGAAGGAAAGAATTAGTCTATGTCCATACAAGCATTTTAATTGTTAAACAAAATGAACAGTTGTTTAATTTGCAAAGGGATGCATTCTCTATAATCTGTTTTAATACATTATGTTTAGTATCTTTTTAGCTGCATTTATTTGAAGGTTTCTGACTATGTCAGCCAAGTATTCTTGTTTACTCTCAGGTAGCTGCAGAACAAGTAATGACAGAACAAATTCCTTCCAGCTCCCCTCCAACTTGACTTTTCACGAGGCCACGTGGTGGGTCATGCAAAGGCCCACAGATTCTAGCTGAAATTTCTCAAAGTTGTACCTGACATGGAGGTGGGGTGGGAGGAGACAGCTATATCTCTTTTATTTGCTGTGGGTAAAATGACATTTCTTTATTCAAAATTAACTACAAGCAGCCATTAATTGAGAAAATCTCTTGTAACTATCCATTTAAACTGGGAAGGTTTCCATATTCTACTCTCATAGCATCACATCATTATAGTCCTAAATAAAAGTATGTTTCAAAGCTGTAATGCTTAATATTGCTCATTTGAATCTATATTTGGGACCACACAAGAATGTTTTTATCTTCAGAAGCTCTGAATATAAATTTACAACCGCCATCCTATTTTGCAGCATGCTGAGGAGGCTCGGTGAAAAAACTAATGTTTATTGATGTGCCCCAATATGCTCGTCAGACATTCACTTTAGACGTTATTTTGCCCTAGCTGCTTTGTTCACAGATCTCTTTGCTGCAGGAGTTGTGAATGCATCCAGTCACGAGGCTACACCATCTGCTAGAAGGCAACACTGACCGGGTGCAACTAGCTCTTTCGGGCCATAAATATTATGCACACAGAACCTGAAGGAAGATTGTCATATAAGTGATACTCACGGCTGGAAGAACACTTAAAACAGTATTTTTGAGCTATGGGTGAATCATGGAATCATAGAATGGTTTGGTTTGGAAGGAACCTTCAAGATTATCTAGTTCCAACCCCCCTGCCATGGGCAGGGACACCTCCCCCTAGAGCAGGTTGCTCCAAGCCCCATCCAGCCTGGCCTTGAACACCTCCAGGGATGGGGCATCCACAGCTTCCCTGGGCAACCTGTTCCAGTGCCTCACCACCCTCACTGTAAAGAATTTCTTTCTGGTGTCTAATCTAAATCTCCCCTCTTCCAATTTAAAACTGTTACCCCTTATCCTGTAACTACACTTCATCGTAA